>JAAXCT010000925.1:0-286286 GCA_012490785.1 Eragrostis nindensis
GCTGTTTGTGCTTATTATTGATGCCGATTACACAACTACAGTGTTAGGAGCAAGGCCAGATTAGTGTTCTTTGTTTTCAGTAAATAATTTTGTAAAGTTCATCCAAAGCAGCGATTGTTGAGATGGTTCAGTTCTATGCTATTATTGGTGTATGTGGTTAAATTTATTGTGTAATTTATAGTGACAGATTGCTTAAACTGTAATCAACTCAAGCAATTCATGAATGTGACATTTAACAGATGTTACTAGCACGAAAAGGTTACCTTTTTTGTTGGTTTTGATATTTTGGCATTTATTGTTTGCCAAATAATTCACGAAATTATGTCTGCTTTTAGTTGGATCGAAAGTGTAAGGGTTGAATTCTCTGGTTAGGAATCGCCTGCTCTGTTCCACCTATTGAAAGGCATTTCAAACACCACAGCCGCATGAGCAATATGAGAAATCATGGCTGTGGTTATGTGTCCTGATCACGGAGGTGATTATGGTAGTGATTGAAATTACGAGATGCTATGTTAGCTTCAAATCTCCTCTTAAACGAGTCATTGAAGCATGTTTTTAGTTACTGTAAATGTGATCAAGTATCCTCCCATTTGGGGGGCAATACTGCTGCTTGCCCACATATGGTATTCCCATAATCGAATATCTCCCTTTTTGGGTCGAATATGTTCATTTTGTGGTACTGACGATCAAAGCATCGAACGCGGACATTTTGGTTTAATTCCACTGTTGCCTCTTTTGTACGACCGTTACCAACATTGGAGCTTCTCAAACTCTTTTTGGATCTGACACACCGGCCCGAGCAAGTTGATCTGAGCCTCACGTGCTTTGTTGAACTGTCATAACTACTCTGGGATGCCGTAGTAAGATGATCTGCAGCTCACATGGCAGCGACAAGGCTATCATTGTTTCGTTTCTTCAGCTCCGGATCTGGCTGGGCCGTCCAGAGATCGACGATTTCGCAGCTGTGCCTTGGATGTACGCTGCCTGAGCTTTGTGTCGCCGCATCAGAACATCATCAGCTTCGATTAATTTGGCACGGCGCCGCGACGTCTGAACACACGGTGGCGAACTCGGGCCCGTCAGCCGACCCCCTGAAAAAAAAAAGGCAGGTACGAACCCAGGTGCTGTCAAACGGCCGTGGGCCAGCGTGACTGCGTGGGGAGAGGAGGAGGAGCCGGGCAAGTTCTCCTCTCCATCAAACTTGCTCTCAAGTCACACGCACACGTAAGGCAGCACCAGGGGCGCACGCCACTAGGGCCGAGACCGGTTTGGCCGCGCGGCGACGAGCACGGCCGAACACCCAGAACGCATCGGAATCGTCCGCACCGCGCACGGCTTCGCGGATTACCGCGGCGCAGCGGGGCGACGAGTCCAACCCACACAACTCCAACGGTCCAACTCGCCACCCACCCACGCCTGCTTCTCTGCAAACGCGTCTCGCGAGGGGGGCGAAGCGATAAAACCACCGCGTCCGCACCGCACCGCACCTGCCCGTACACGCGAGCGAGCGACGATGCTTCCCCCCCACCCCCTCGTAGCCTCCACCATCCCCATCCTCTCTCTCCTCGCGGCCTTCTTCCCCTTCCGTCCGCCGCCTCGCTCCTCAATTCAGCTCGCGCCGCCGCCGCCGCCGCTGACCTGCGCGAGCGGGAGCCGATTCGAGCCCAGCACTGCCCGCTGGGGCAGGGATTTCGGCGCCAGTGGGCGTGAACAGAGGCGCGGTGCCCCGCGGCTCAGCTTTTTTTTGTCGCCCACTGTTCGGCGTCAATTCTCGCGCGGAAAGGCAAGTACCTGCTGGTTTGGGCGCAATTCTGCGGGGCGCGGGTCGGGATCCGTCGATTTGGATTTGGTTCCGGCGTGATTCGGCTCTGATTTGTGTGTGGGTTTGGTTGGTGTGTAGGGATGGGGACCGGCGAGGAGCCGCCGGCGAGGCGGGAGAACGGCGGAAGGCGACGGAGGTGGATGGGCGACGAGGACGATGACGATGAGGAGTATGTAGCGGATGAGGAAGAGGAGGAGGAGGAGGACCTTGCGGAGGAGCTCCCCGCCTCCAGCGCCGGCGAGGAGGGGGAGGATTCGGACGCGGAATACCAGGAGGAAGAAGAGGAGGAAGAGGAGGAGACTCCGCGGCCGGCAAAGGGCGCCGCCCGCAGCCGGAAGGGGAAGATGGATCCAGCCACAGCGCGAGCCCGGAGGCGTAGGTACAGGTACGAGGTGGACGATGACTACGAGGAGGAGCCCGACGAAGATGAGGAGGTCGAGGAGTATCACGAGGAGATTGAGGAGGATGATGATGAAGAAGAAGCCCCGCCACGGCCTAAGAGCGCGGCAAAATGTGCCAGCCGTGGCTCTAAAGCGAAGCTAGCTCGATCTAATCGGCAGAAATTTGAGGAGGATGATATGGACTTTGAACCTGAATTGGATGATGAGGAGGAGGAGGATGAGGAGTTAAATGACGATATTGATTTCGATCCTGAAGTTGCTCGACCTAATGGGCGGAAATTTGAGGAGATGAAGAGGAGGAGAGGAAGAAGAGGAGGAGGCTCCCACACGACCCAGAGCGTGGAAAAATGTGACAGGCGTGGCCATAACGCGGAGCTAGCTCATTCTAATCGGCGCAAATTTGATGAGGATACGGACTTTGAACCTGAATTGGATGATGAGAAGAGAAGTGGATGGGATATTGATTTCGACCCTGTGAAGTAGATGATTTCGATGATAGATGATGAGGATGAGAGTTCGAGGATGAAGACGAGGAGGAATTCGCTGCCCGTTCGAGAAAGGTAACCAATCCTGTCAAGCGGAAGTCCGTTTCAAAGCGACGATCTCTAAAAAAGAAGAAGGCGAACAAGGGCTCTAAGGCTTCAAAGAGGAAGAGGAAGACAGGTTCAGCTAAAGCAAAAAAGTCAGCGCCCGTTAGGCGGCAGAGAAAGCGTTTCTTAGTTGACGACTCCGATGAGGACTCGGAGGATGATGATGACTTCATTGTGGAGGATCATGTCGAGGTAAATCGGCCCCCGAGGAAGAAAGCCAGGACTGGTACAAATAAGCGGACAGAGTTGGACCATCCATCAGTTGTTGAGGAAGAGACATGGCCAAATCTCGATTCAGACACATCAGAGTTTGAGTTTGTTACATCTGATGAAGATCGTGATGATGCTGGAACAACTGTGGTTGAGGCAAGTACAGTCAGAAAGGGGAAAAAGAAGAGGAAATTTGGGTCGGAGTCATCCTCAGACTCGGAATTCATTGTGTCAGATAAGGAGCTGGAGAATTTGAAGGAAACTGAGCCTCCAAAAGTTCTGCCAGTGCTCTCTACACCGATACGAAAGATTTCTATTTCAACAAGGCATAGAGAAGACAAGGGAAAGGAGAAAGAGGAACTGGAGGAGGCTGGAATACAAATATGTGGGATCTGCCTCTCCGAGGAGCAGAGAGCCACTGTACAGGGCGTCCTCAATTGTTGCTCACACTACTTTTGCTTTGCATGCATCATGGAATGGTCCAGGGTTGAGTCTAGGTGCCCGTTGTGCAAGCAGCGGTTCACAACAATCACCAAGTCATCAAAGACAGATCTAGGTCTGGGAGTAAGAAAAGCTATAATTAAGGTCGAAGAGCGTGATCAGGTAATGTTCTCATGTGCTGAGGTTCTTACAGAATTTCGGATCTGATAGCCTTTCACTTACCCTTTAGATGGAAGATGCATCTGAAACAAAATTCATCTACATGTTTCCACATTTGATTCACAGATTTCGTTCATTCTCTGTAACGGGATCCAGCAATTTTCTTTTCTAGTTGGGGACTTGCATATTCATTTCATCAACTTATTGATGTGAACGTAGCTACTTCCCAACAAGATTATTATCTTGATATCTGATATAAGAGTTCATCCTGCAATACTTCTGCATTGACCTATTTGTATTTTCTCAGTTGGTACTTTAATATAAAGTATGAACATTGTAACTTTGTTTGGTTGTCATATGTTCATCTTCTTGCTTATTGCACAGGTTTATCAGCCCACAGAAGAAGAAATAAGGCGCTGGTTGGACCCATATGAGAATGTTGTGTGTGTATAGAGTGCAATCAAGGTGGTGATGATAGTCTTATGTTGCTATGTGATATCTGTGATTCCTCTGCACATACTTATTGTGTTGGCCTTGGAAGAGAAGTACCGGAAGGAAACTGGTACTGTGGTGGATGTAGACTTGGTGATGAGGGACCATCCCATGCCAGAATACCACATACAGTGGGTTATGAAAGACAAAGTTACAGAAATCATGTTGATTTTAGTTCTGTAGGATTTGGCATTGCTGCACAAAATGGCTCATATGATAGATCAGCGTCAATAAACCGCCGCCGTTCTCTTCAAGGTATTGATTTAAATCTGTCACCAAGAGAGGCTCCTGGGGAAATTCATGCTGCTGAATCACAAGTCTCAACCGATAGTGTGTCGACTCCTACTGGAACGCGAGCAACTGTTTCAGGAAGGCGTCAAATACATCGGTATATACGGATTTTGCTATCTAGACCAAGGCCACCTACTAATAGAGATGGCACGTTGCCTAATTTTGGACAGCGCAATGGTGCTGTACCAAGAACTGAACCGAATCAACGTAGCTTCCGTTCTTCATCAGAAGCAAACACTTCACAGATTCTGCCTGATGGCTTTCAGAACCAGTACAATGGCCTTCCGTTTGCTCCATCTATGCCCCTAGATGATGATTTCCAACATATTGAAGTGTCAAGAGCAACCTCAGGAACATGCAGTAGTCTCGGCAGGTAAAGCATATTTCCAGATTGTGCCTTTCTATTGAAACGATTTAGTTGTGCTTTATTATCCTTGGCCTTTGCAATTATGCTGAAACTATGGTGCATTCGTTAGGAATTTATTATTTGTTTTGTCTTTGTGAAGTATTCTACTGGAACTGATGCATGCTCATTATTCAGAAGGTCATTCTCCTTCCATGAACATTTCCAAGGGAGCAATACGTGCTATTTTAGTGGCTTGTGGGATTAAAGGTAGCAAGAGTGTGCTTGCTGCCTCGCCTTGATACCCTCAGAATACGCAGCACCCATTCTCATTCAAAATAGCTGGTCAACGTGCTTCAGCTCGTATCTGAGAGAGGTGGTCAATGGCATAACATTCATGCTTTCCCCTAGCCCCTTGTTTTAGTTAGGCATTTTTTGTTGTTATTATCATTCATTCAGTCAATTAAATACATCATTAGAGATCATACAGCGACAAAGACGTTTCTGAATGTCTGGATAGCTTCATATCTATACACTGTACCATTGTCGACGCCATGTTAATTAGGCTGATCATTCTTTCTCTGACGATATTCTCTTTTTGCACAATAGACTTGTTGCTAATTCTCCTCCCAGCTTGCCTCTTCTATACCAATCACATACAGTGTGGTTGTAAGCATTATGCAAATTGTCAGCTGCCTTTCTGTTCTGTTCTTTTGGTGTCTGTTGATTCTGACCCATATACTACTTTGTGGAATTTGTGCCTTCGTTCTCTTTGTTGAGTGGAACATGAAAAATTCTTTTTTTTAACATAATTTATGGTTAAATTGGTGAACTTTTGCACAGTTAGATGCCTTTACATACAACAGTGTTAACAAATAATATCAACTTGGATGCCATTTGATATTTAGGTGGCTACAATCCATAAGGGTTTCCACTCTGGTAAGGGCTGCCTCTCGATGCTGCAATACCGACTCAATGCTAGGCTCGCTCCTTTTCCGAGCCATTTTTCGGGAGATGTTCTTCCATTTTGATTCAAACTCACAGGCTGCAGAAACATGATCCATAAACAGTCAGTTTGTGTATGTTAGCAAGCACGATAACAGCAAAAACATGATCTAAAAGACAGGTCATCCTCGCTGCAATACTTGAATAGCTAAATCGATCATTTCTTTTGTCGCAGAAATTGCAGATGCCAGTAGGTAGGATAAGCAGTCTTCAGATATATTGGGTCTGAACATTTGAACTTGATCATGTAACAAGTTTCTTTGTGAAAGAGGGGGCAAACAATACATGCTACATGCCAAAGGATTACATACCTAGAATCATTGATAAATTACTCAATTATAGATGAATTACTCAATTATACATCAGGACAGAAAGTTATGTTGCTTCTCTATTTGGTGTTGTAAGACAAAAATAACAGAAACAAACAAACTTTAACTCTCATTAGAAGATAAATAGCAATAGAGGAAAGCTGTAGCACAAACTATGAGTGTGACTGTTCCATTGTAATATCTTATGCAACCTCTGAAACTGTAGAATGAAAAGTAGTAGTTTCAGCTATTACCTTCGCTTCTGTTGACAAAGCCTTCAACTAGGCATGCGAGGTTCCATGGCCTTCCAGCACAGGAAGCTTTTGCACCACCTTTTAACTCGCCATTATGTTGCCGCAAGCTACAAATAACAGCCCCTTTCATCACCACACAAACACAATTTCAATGCAGTATGGTTAAATATTTCAAAAAAAGTTCAGAAGCGTGCTTCCTTAAATCACTAATTATGAGCATATATAGCAGAACAAAAAAGTGAATAAAATTTGGGCCTGCCTAGGGAACACCCGTGTTTTAGAGCTGCCCAGCACCCAATTTTTCTCTACCATGAGATCCCAATCAGACGGCTCCTGCATTTCGTCTACTTCTTGCCGCGTGCCCTAACGACCGCTCTAAACCCTCCACGGCGGCCCCCAGCTCCGACAAGACCTAGCCTGGCGAGGCAGCCACCTTCGTACAGCGCCTCCTCATCTTCCTTGCCCCCACCCCGACCAGCCCAGCCGTTGTCCTCCAGCCACCACCGTAGGCGACCACTGCCTGGCTGGCCTTCCTCGCCCCCCCACCAGACTCCGGTGACCCCCAAATCTTGAAGCCCTAACCCGAATCTCATCGGAGAGCTAACCGGAGTTGAAGAAGGAAGTACAGAGGAGGAATCGTGGCTCCTAAACACCCGAGTAAGGTATAGATTAGCCCTACCATTTTGCACTTTCAACCATGTATCCTACAAGCCTATGCAAGACATTTTGATGTTTTAAGGCATCGGCAATGTAGCTCAGTGTTCCTGGGCAGGCAGCCTTCGGGGCATTTTCTCGACATTTAATAGTTAAATGCAATGCTGATGTCTCACCCCTTGAGTTCTCTTTTTAGCAACGTTCAAGTAGAAGCTAAGCAGAAACGAAAGCACATGACAACTTGATTAGGAGATAGTTTTCCAACTACGCATGTCTGATATATCTGGCTACAATAGACATTGGGTGTCACAAAAAGCAAGTCCAGACTAACTGGTTCTTCCGTTTGTTCTCCCAACAATCGCCATGAATCACAGCGGGATACTAAGGCTCTGTTCCAAACCTCTAAAGCTATGTTTTAGCTAGCTAACTATTAGATGGAGGGTGTTCCAAACCTCTAGCTAATAAGGTAGCTAATTGTTACTTTGTGTCTCATACCTTTGTCTTTTCTTTTACTGTCAAAACAACTGCTTTTATTATTTATGTTTGGGCGAGATAGGGTTGAAGAACGAGGGCAAAAAGGTCAAATGATAAGAATTAGCTGAGTTTAGCAGGGGTCAGGCAGCTTGTGAACTAATTGTTAGCTGGGAATCCACTAATTGTTAGCTAAGGCATTAGCTGTATCCGTTCTAAACCTCTACCGCTAATTTTAGCTGCTAATTGCTATCTCTAGAGGTTTGGAACAGGGCCTAACATTATGCAAAGCAATAGAATTTGAGCCATACAATTATTGAATCACAATGTGGTGCATTAACCGTGACCAAATGGAGAGCCAAGACCTAGGGTCAACTCACTACGTTTCCAATAAGCCAAGATGGCCCCTCCCAGATGGTACTAGATGTACCCGCTAGAGAAATCTAAGATAATCGAGGAAGGAAAATAAACATGAAGGTAGAGATGGTCAATCACCGGCGAGGGAAGTCGGTTGTGACGCCGACATAGGTGCGGGGGATCCGGGAAGAGGCTATAAGGTAGACGCACCACGGAGATGCCGCTTTCTTCTTCGCTGCCTCAGTCGGAGAAACTACGGACGCTGAAGCCTGGGCGGCCTCGCCGGATCTTTTGGCCGGAAGAGTGCGGGAGATTTTCGCGGAGCGAAAGACCGCCGTGAGGCTCATCTCTCACCTCGCCGGCGGCGTGGCTCGGACTCGGAGGACGTCTTGCCTCCACGGAAATTACGATTTGGGGAATGGTTGATTGCATGGGCTGAATGGGCCGTCACGGAGAAATGGCCATAGGCCTCATGGGCTGTAACACAGTCTTGCCTGCCATGCCGTACTCCGCCAAAGCCCATTAGCATCAGCAGCAATTAGCACGTTGAGCCCACGGGACTAGGACGAGGTTGAAAACGTGCTATGGATGAGCTGGGGCATGCATCGCACGTGTCGGATTGTACTGCACCTGTAGGGCTGTTGCACGTGTAAAATGATGGGCGAATGTGAAGAACCGTCGTCGTGCAATGGAACTTGTGGCCAAGATTCTATCTTGCCAACGCTTGGCACTTGTGGCCACGGTTCGGTTCTGTCTTGCTCACTCTCTATCCTGCTTCGGACTTTCCTAAAGTGGAAAGAGGAATTTGGCACTAGGGAGAGGAATTAGGCAGCCAATCTGGATAGTCTATCATTCATTAGTGGAACACAAGCTCATTCCTTCAGAGGATAATTAAGCGCTAGTGCTACCTGTTGGGCTTCAAGTGGAAAGGAACATATACGGTCGTAGTATTTGTATGCTGCCAATGCTTCCGCGTGTCAAAGCTACAGGTTTAGCCTATTAGTTCTTTGTTTGAGAGTTTGTTTCCGTCTTTTTTCGTTTCTTCCGGTTTGTCAGGGTTTGTTATACTCTTTGCTCTTGTATTGCTAGTTCATCACTACTTCGTTTGGTCGGCTTTTGCTAAGTCTCTTAGGAGATTTGGCCCTAACCACGTTGTAACAAACTTCTCTTCTTTTTAATGAAAAGCGTGCTCCGTATATGTTGTACAAAAATGCTTACGCGTGTCATAACAACATATGCCCAGGTTTTCTGAAGAAATATTCCCCTTTCTACATCTCTATCTAGCCATATTTGGATGTTTGTGCCCGTATTTATTGAGGGTCAATCAATAGAATGCCACTAAAACTAATTCAGGTTGTGGTTTAATTGAGGAAGCAAGCCACTCTTTCTCCATCACGTTAGTTCAAAAAAAACGAAATGGGGGAGGGCCTGTAACCTAGTGGTTACAAGAGCTTTAATAGTACCTGAGGTCCTGGGTTCGACTTCTTGTGAGAGCGAATTTTCTAGGATATTACAATGGAACAGTCTTCTTGTGAGGCGCCAGTAGTGACTTCGTCAATCTCGAAAATTTGCTGGCTCAGTCTTCGAAGATGCTCATAGGAGTAGGGGGTTAAAGCAGACTTGTAACTTTGAATCGCATGAGGGTTAAATTTGGTCAAAATTGGCAAACTATTGGTGTTGGTCTGTTGGATGGACGGAATCAACAAGAATTATTTCCTTTTTCGTTTCTTCTTTTCTTTTTCGCTATCATCCCAAACATAAGTGTGTTAGAAGGCCTTGATATAGTTTTCATTGTAATAAGCGAACTGTACTTTTTCGATGGAACTAAGGTTCTACCATTATACAATTCAACCTTTGATATTCTTGGTTTATATATTTCTTCTTCCCATTGCATGAAGATAAGGAAAGCATTTCTTGTGAGAGTTTACTTCGGCATTTTCTCGCAACCATAAGCACAGAAGATAAACAAGCACTCTCAAAAGAAGGGAAAAAAAAGACTACATACACTGCCACGCTGGACATTTGTAATACCAACGTGACAATGTAGTCCTTTTTTCTAAAAATGGTATGCACTAGATTTATCCTCTCTCCTTTTTAGAAATAACACTCCATTTTTTTTGTGTACAAGCACTCATGGAACTGAAGACTGCCATGAGCCCATGGCTTATCACGTGAGATTTCTCCCCTTAGAAATAAAACGGCTTGAGGAGTTGCAGTACATTATATCCACGTGCCAATCGTGAATGGCCAAATACATGCAAGTCTTATGCTCACAGCTTGCATTCCCCAATGACCTATGTGACAACACCTCTCAGAAACATGCGAGTCTTATGCTCCCCGTCGAAGAGGTGAGATCAGAGCCTAACATAACCGGTGCAGCATTTGGGTAGTTTGGCCGATCAACTTTCGAGTTCAGGGATGTAAGTACGTGGTGCGAGCAGAATGCACGCCGAGGAATGGACAGAGAGCAACGCGCGCATTACCCGAATTGTAGCAAACAGAAGGCGCGAGGAGGAAAGACACACGCTGCCCGCCAACTTCCCGCCATTTTCAAATTAATCGCAACTCGCAAGGCACAACACCTTCAACCTTATATATATGATGAGCTTCTGTTGCTCAGAAGTCAGAAGACTAAGCTCGGAAACACAGTTGCTACTACGAGTAAACTGAGACGAGCTAGCTAGCCATGGCGGCTTCCATCTCTGGGTCCCGCACCTGCTACCCTGGCGCCGCATTGGCACGCGGCAGCCGGCGGTGCGCCGCCATCAGGAGCTCCTTCGCGCCGTGCTCGACGGCATCGTCGAAGCCGTCGCTGCGGATCGGCCGGAAGTGGGCCGAGCTCCAGGGCGCCCGCGACTGGGACGGCCTGCTGAGCCCGCTCGACGGTGCGCTCCGCGGCGAGCTGGTCCGGTACGGCGAGTTCGTGCGCGCGGCCTACGCCAGCTTCGACTTCGACGGCCGCGCCCCGTCGTACGGCTCCTGCCGGTTCCCGAGCGGCTCGCTCCTGCGCCGCGCCGGCCTGCCGGAGACCGGGTACCGGGTCACCCGCATCCTCCACGCGGCGGCGTCCACCTCGGCGCCGGCCTGGCTGTCGCCGTCATCGTGCAGCTCCAGCTACATTGGCTACGTGGCGGTGTGCGACGACGAGGCCGAGATCGAGCGGCTGGGCCGCCGCGACGTCGTGATCGCGTTCCGCGGCACGGCCACGCGCGGCGAGTGGGTCGACAACTTGCAGTCCACGCTCACCCGCCTTCCAGCCGTCGCCGGCGAGGACGAGGAGAAGGAAGCGGCGATGGTGGAGAGCGGGTTCCGGAGGCTCTTCACCGCGCCAGGCGAGGCGCACGGCAGCCTGCAGGAGCAGGTGCGCGACGAGGTGGAGAGGATCGTGCGCGAGTACGGCGGCGAAGGCGCGCCGCCGCTGAGCGTCACGGTCACCGGTCACAGCCTCGGCGCTGCGCTCGCGGTGCTCACCGCCTACGAGATCACGTCGAAGCAGCAGCAACAAGGCGCGGCGGCGCCGATGGTGACGGCCGTGTCGTTCGGCGGCCCGCGCGTGGGCAACGCGGCGTTCCGGCGCAGGCTGGAGCAGGGCGGCGTCAAGGTGCTCCGCGTCGTGAACTCCAACGACATCGTGACCAAGGTGCCGGGGTTCCCGGTCGACGACGGCTGCGACTGCGAGTCGTCGCGAGAGGTGGGTGCCGAGGTGGCTGGCCGCCAAGATGGGGTGGGCGTACAGCGATGTGGGCCGCGAGCTGCGGCTCTGCAGCAAGGATTCAGCGTCATCCAACGTGGTAGCATCGCATGACCTCGGCTTGTACCTCAAGCTCGTGGCTGCATGCACAGATTAGGAATGTACTACTGGCCTGTACTACCAGTCTGACAGTGTATAAACTTAGGGATTTTTTTACAGACAATTAAGATGAGGTCTGTTAAGATACAAGCTATCTATGCTTCCTGACACAGTTGGAGAACCTACGATAAGATACATCCACAGTCCGGCAACACTCGTCTGGCCTTGAAGCTTACGAGGTGGGACACTGAGTTATCGCTCCTACGAATCTGCTAGGTGCATATTCCTTCGCTGCTTCTTTGAAATAGCACCACCATAGTTTCAGTATTGTTAGTGTTCTTTTCTTGCAGCAGTAATTTTGCATCTGTTCATGCTTTATCAATGAAATTAGCACCGTCTCGTAACGTTCCTTAGAAAGAACATAATTATTTTTAATATCAGACACCTTATACAAACGCTGGAGAACACAGCTGCAACTAAACATATGGCACTGCAACTCAGTACATTCTAGCTTACACTTCCTAGAGTTCAAATAAATGAGCTGCAGCATCAACCCCGATGTTTCTTTGCGCTGGGTAAATCATCATCATAATGACCGCCATCATCCGTACCATCTTTCTCGCCCTTCTTCCTAGCCAGGATCTTGTTTATCTTGTGGAGGTCATTCGTGAGCTTCTGGTCCTTGTTCTGCTTCCTGGTCTTCCTGCCGTCCTGCATCTTCACCCCAAACTGGAATGCGGCCTTTGGCATGGCTTCTTTCTCATCATTGTATTTAGCCCACTCTTCTTCCGTCTCAAAGTCCCACCTGTGAAGTCGGCCCTTTGCCTGCTCAAGAATCGTACCATGTATCAGCACCAAAAACATAGGAAATTACCCCACTAAAGAGATGTAATGAACAATTAAGCTACAGAAATCCATTGATTGGCTTCAAAAGCTACAAAGCAGCAAGGATGCAAGGGCTAAACAGAGCATGTACAACCCTAAACATCCAGAAAACAAATATTGTCAGAACAGAAATTGCAGACCATGTTTAACGTCACAATTAAGAGTAACGCAAATTCTACAACACTGAATCCTACTTCATACTTAAGAGTAACCTAAATTCTACTCTATATGACAAGTAAATTATCCCTTGCAATTTCCTAGGAACACATGTTTCAGTCATCTGGTTTGTAACTGCAAGGAACTTCTGCACATATGAATGTATGACATTAGAAATACATTCACTTACCCGTCCACCCATATCCATCTTTGATAAATCATCTTCTTCATCACTACCTGCAACCTCATAATTATACTCTTGATAACCAGGATAACACTCTGAGTAACTATCTGAAACAAAATTTGGATCTTTCTCCCGTGCGTCTTTTTCCCTCAGCTGCTTAAGCCTGTCATCATCTCGTTTGAAAACTGAACCTAAACCCCGATCCTTGTCGGCTTGAGTCATAAACCTTGGATCCTGGGATACACTTGGGTCAGCTGACATGTCGTACTCCTGTGCACTTTGTTGCACATACTGTTCTGGATAAGCCAGCTGCTGTTCTGCGTACGCATAGTTTGACCAATCACCTTGATATCCTGCAGCTACCATTTGGGCTTGAACAACATCATACCCATTCTGACACCAGAAGAGACATTAATTATTATTATTATTATTATTATTTTTGCGAAGAAGACATTAATCATTAGGAACAGATTAAATGAAATATAGAGCAAACTAGAAACTAGCTATAGCAGCTGAACATTTTTAACAGGCCACATATATGAAAAAAAAAAAACAGAAGTATCTAGTTGGCCTAACTTTCTGCATGCATTGTCCAAATTATACAGGTATCCACCAGTACTGAAGTTACCGAACATTTACAGGCTTACCGGCTGTTGCCAATCCTGAGTACGTTCAGATGGTGGTACGGGACCATACATAGGTTCAGTGAAATAGGACTGCTTCTGATTGTTACGTGGGGATTCTTCCATATCCTCAGATACAGGGCTCTGGCTCATTTCCTTGTTAGGAACAGAATAATCAACTCCCTCTCCGACGAAAATGTCATCATCATCTGTTCTTGCAATAGGGGCAGGCTGTTTCTCTGTTCCATTAGAATTGTTGTTTCGAGGGGGGGGTGGTGGTGGTGGCATAGCCTTTTCTGATGGATTTTTCAGAGCTGAACCATTGGTTGAGAAGGCTTTACTGGGTCATCATAGTCACCGCTTGCCAAATTGTTCTTCCCTGAAATGTAGCAAAGCATATTGTTCATCATGAGCAAATAGTGCATATATTGGATGAGGATGTACAGACAATATATCACATTATACATTTCAAATAACTTAAAGTAAATTGATTAATTTGCACTGCATGTAATATTAATACTGAATAGAAGATATGACTATCGCAAACTCAAAAACAAAATTAAATAAAAACTCAAGCACCTTAAAAATGCCAAAACTACCAAAATCACCTTCCTAAATCCTAAATCACTTGAATCTAAATACTCTAAGTTCTCCCGATCAAGCACAGGGCTCAACACACCTTTTGTATCTCTCTCCTTTTTCTTTTTCTTTAAGACCTTCCCTGAGGATCCCAGTCGAAGATATGCCATAATTTTAGCAATCCTGTCAAGTACAGAACCATCCACACTGACGGTAACCATCTCCTACAGAAGCAAGAAGAAAATTGACAAAGGAAAATCAATAAGTCAGCTAAACATGTTATATGACATATTGTCAAAATACCTCTGGAACAGGGCAATCAGCTTTGCTCCTGTGAAGAGTTGTTGGAATATCATTGGAGAGTCCATCTTCCTGGTAGAGTTGAAAGAAACATAATTATTTAGGCCACACTAAAATGAGAAGTTTTTTTTTTTAAAAAAAAGGATTGTTGAACAAATGATGAAGGCAAGCACCTCTGCTCTATTTTAATCTGAAAATCTTCAGAAGGGATACAAAGAAAGTAATGTAAATATGAGTGATAATTTTTCTTGAGAGTTATGATTGTTGTGGTGGAACAATGTAATACAAGAAATTTAACCTTATTAAGCTCCCTTTTATCACAGTATATAGTGAAAGCATGGATTCACTTTCCCCTGCTGCCCGAGGTTCCTTTTTTTATATATAGTATGGAATTCAAAACCTTGTGCAAAGCTATATACTTCTGCCAATTGGCAAGAAACAATAAAAAGTATCAATCATTGAAAGAAATCATAACCAGAAACACAAACATGCATTTATACTCGAATAATGCATTTATACTGTGAAAGGTAGCAGAATGATCATTCATAACACAAGTTGCATATCATTTACAAGATAACCATTTCTTATTCAAAAGCTCAAAACAATATATCAGAGTCATATTAACTCGAAAGACAATAGATATTTGTACATACAAAACATGTGTCTGTTAGTGAAGATGAACATTGATGAGCGATAAAAGTAGAGCAATGTGCATCTGGTCATTCTATGAAGGGATTAAGGGAAGAGTTAATCCCTATAGTTTACATTTGAAAGCACAAAAGTATTCCGAAATGTATCATAGCCAATCCTGTTACATAAATAAAGAACATGAATGAAAGCACTAGCATAATTTCTTGATGAGGGCATTACCATATTGTAAATAAATGACATTCGACCCGGAAGAAACAACTCGTTCGCCTTTATTATGCTTTGTGGCTTGATGATCCATCGGTAGACAGACTGCAATCAAGAAACGACACTTAATGCACATGTTATGTTACATAGTAATTATCATATATGGTAAGCAGAATACTAGTCACTTAAACTAAGAATACTCTACCTTTGCAGTAGCAGTGCGGAATGAGACCGCCATGTCTTCTTTTGTTGCCCTGTACAGAAGAAGTGAAAGATATGTAGTATGCCCCGAAGTAATGTATCTTTTCATATTGCTACAGCTCAAACTAAGAGATGGAAAAATTGTTATATTTACTGTGCTATGTGCAAAAAAAAATCAACATATAGCACTATAAAGCGAAGTTATTTCTTGATCATGCAAATAAAAAGTTAAATGTGTGTTGGTTATCAAGTCAAATTACTCAGATGTGCATAATGGCTTCAGAAAGAAAAGTTGGTAAGGTTATGCGTAACATTACTGAACGCAGAACCATTTTTTTTATCAAACTTTGTAATATCCATTTCTAGCAGGAATAGGAAATCAGTAGCCATAGCTCTTCGAGAATTCAGACAGGAAACAATTGGAACTGTGTGTTAAATTTAAGCTCAAATTAAATGAAATAGAGCTAGGCCAAAAAAAAAAAGGCGGTCCCATTATGTGCCATATTGGAACAAGCTTGTATACCTTTGCACTGCTTTCTGTACAAGAGGACGTTATGCAGGTTAATGTCACCAATGTAGGCATATTACGATAAATGTACATTGCATAAGATAGCTTTTCCTGTTAGGTTCAGAAAGGGAAAAGTATGATCAATGGTCCGAACTAAACTACATGGTGGTGGCAAGTACCTTAATGTCACTAATGTAGGCATGTTACGATATTTGAAATGTACATTGCATACGACAGCTTTTAAAAACCCATGTTACTGTTAGGTTCAAAAAGGGAAAAGTATGATCAATGGTCCGAACCAAAACTACAATGGTCCGAACCAAAACTACATGGTGGTGGCAATTACCTTGATTTTGCGTCCTTATCATCCTCTATATCAGGCTTCTTTTCAATTTCACTTCGTACTTTATGAAGTAGAGCATAATCCAAGCCTTTGACCAGATGAGTATGCTCCAAGTCACCTTAAAATCATAAAGCAGAAATATAAGATATCAATCAAAATGACATAGCACAAAAAATGTAGAATGCACCAGGCATGCTACGTTAGTCACCATATGGCGTCAACACATCATGTTATCTTCTCTATTTTTCTTTGTAATTATAAGAATCAATAAATTATTTAGAGGGCTCATATCACTGATTGATTTGGCTAAAGGATCACGAAGATGTTCATTTTTTAAATTTCATTCATAAAGAGGATGTTCTGAAGCAGTGTACATGAGGCATTTCCCAAAGTACACAACTCTGCAAACTAAAAAAAAAAAAATCTTGTTTTCACAGAGGTCCTGATTACAACGGCTCATGCATACTGTTTCAATCTATGCACACTTGCACATAGGAAATAGACAAGGCTAAAGGCGCTAAACATCAAAATGGGAACAGATTGCTTCAAGATGAATGTAAGTAATCACAAACCTCCGAGATATTTGCTTTTCTCAATTGAAAGTTTTTGTGCATCTGCCAGCCTGCATGACAAAAAATTGAAGAAATTAGAATCAATAAATAGTATGGAAAGTGGCAGACAAATGAATCGTATAGTTTGTTACCTCAAATCTGTCCCAGGAGGTGCCACTGCATGAAATGAACCAAGCTCTGTAGGTTCATAGTCTGGGTTTTGATCTTCGCGACGTTCCTTGGCACGATCTCGATATTTTGGTGTATCAAGTTCTTCCTTTTTCTCCTCTCTAAATTGAAAAAAAACAAGAAACAGATAAGGTCTGCCGAAAAAACTTGAAAGATGACATGAGGTATGTTAGAGGTATTGCCACTTGCATCTGATTTGTAACTATCACTTCCTATTTTCACAGGATCACATATTCTTAAAAGTATCCTGCATAGAGCATATGACGCAAATCGTCTTCACCATGGTTTTTTTTAGATGTTGTGGTGCCCTGCAGTGTTGGGGGGCATGCCTTCGCGCCTAGGCGACCGCCTAGGTGTTATGCGTACCTAAACCCTAGTGGCGACCGGGGGTATGCCTGGAGTCCTAGACAACACCTCAAAAACCATCATGTTTCCCTATCAAGTTCTAACACAAAATTTAGTTAAACAAAGCATTAAACAGCTAAGTTGGGGTCATCGAACAAGAGCTACCTAAGGTTCTTAATACGACAAATAACTGACATGTTTGCCCAATCCCAAATCACATGGTACTAAGAAATGTACAGAACAAATGAAAAGCAGAGGTAGCAACGAACACTTACTTCCGCCGCATCATCTTCTCCTTGTAGTAGTTGTTCTTCTTCGACGACATATTCTCTCGTCAGATTGTATCTCCCTAAAAACACAAGCCAAAGGGAGAGAATAAGAGGCGGACCGAGCAATAGGGCGAGGTAGGGCAGCCGCCCTACCTAACGCCAGCAGAGCAGAGAGCTCTCTCCTCCAAGACATGAAAATTTCCCTCCCAATCCTACATCATCCCCGTTTGGGATTCAGGGATCGACCCATCACCAGTGCGTGCAGCCCTAATGTCGACTACAAAAGGAGGGGGGTGGGGGGTGGGGGGGTGGGAGAGATTTTTAGAGGATGGGGAAGGAGATCACCTGGGGACGGAGGGGACGCGCGCCGCCGAAGGGCTGCTCTCGCTCGAGCAAGAGGAACGGGAGACTTTTTCCTTCCTTCCTTCCTTCCTTTTTTTTCAATTTGGAACTGTAGCAGAGGAACGGGTTGAGGGATGAGATGGCCGGTTTTAAGATGTGTTTTGTGTGCGACTCGCGCGCATAAAATCGCTCGTAAAGAAATTAAACGGTTTGTAAGTACATTAACTACCGTGATTGTTTTGCAAACTCTATTTAGATTCATTAATTGATATTTTTACATCAGCATCAATATATTTGACACGTTACTGACGGATTGAAAATCTTTTGGAAAAAACATAATTAATATTCAGTATTAAATTCTTTAAAGAGAAAAACATAGAGTATTTTGAATATTTAATTAGTGATGCCTTAATTTACTAATTGAGATGCTATAGAGGCGCAGCGAAGTATGCAAATTTTGTTTATCTCAACTCGCACAGACAAATATATGAACTATATCTACATGCAAATGATTATGCACTTCAACATGTAACAACTCTGTTAGTAGAGTGTTAGTATCTATCTATACACGATTAACGCAAAAATAGCTAGACTATGAGCTACGCATGATAAAAAAATAATGTCATATACACACACCAGTTGGATCAACATTTTTTATTTTGATTTAACTCGGATGCATATGTACTACATGATAGCAACTGACTTTATTTGGTGCGACGAAACTGATTATAACATTTAGTATGGTGCATTTTTGTCGAGTTAGTATGGCATGAGATTGATTTATACGCATGATTGATGATTATGCGAACGTGTGGATGCAAGGCGGGTGCTATTGCGAGTCATAGTGGAATCGATGATGGGAAGTGCGAGCTGCACGCGAGTCAGTTGTCAATGATTCTGACCCGTTTGGTATGGGGCCGGCACCAAACATTCTAGTTGGTTTGAGGGACACATTCATCGCACCTTATATTTGATCAGTTGTTGTGCGGCCATGGAACACATCAGGACGGGGCGATGCTCTTACGAGATGTACATAGAGCAAGATGGCGGTGGTGGCGTAGCACATGTGTTCGCACTACAAACTACCCTACAGCGAGGAACTTGTTCGTCTCCATCTGTTCAATTCTACTTACAATTTGGGTATGAGTTATGTTTCTATGGGGAGGACGATGTCTTGGAATTGCAATTAATAGCTCTTGTGATATTAGATAGTGAAAAATGGACACCTAAAAATTAGGATGGACTCCGTCTCGTCCTGACCCTCCAACCAAACATATGCAAACACTTTGAGACCATCACAGTTATAGGTCTTAGTATTGCAGCTATTTTATTTTTCCTTGGTTCATGCCACTCACTAAGGGCGCGTTCGTTGCACCCCCTCTAAAGTTTAGACTTGTCACATCAAATAGAATCTTACTCTTTAAGAATATTTTTATTTATTTAATGACAAAACCTATGTCACGACCCCCCCTCTAAATCACGAGACGAATCTGTTGACACCAAAATTTGGACTAGGGCCCGCTGTCAGTGGAAGACGGAGTGCGCGGCAGGTATGAAAAGATTATGTGCCGAAGTGGTGGCCCGCAGGATATCATGAGGCCAAAGAAATCCCGAAGCCGCACGCGCCCGGTTGGTTTGGTGTCCTTTTTTAATTATTTCCTAGATTTAGGAAGGATTGACCGAGTTGTGGTCAGGTAGGGGTCGTGTTTAAGTCCAAATCGGACTCTTGCCTCGGGTGTATAAATATAGACCCAGGCGCTTGTAATCAAAAACAATCAATACAATCAACTCTTCGGCGCATCGCCACAATTTCTCGACGGGTTTTTTCGTCACCGGCGTCCATCGGGGCTCCGGCTCGACTGGATCTCGTCAGGTAAGCGCATCGATCTGGTTATGTCGACTTGTCCATGATTAGATTGATGTGGCTGCTAGTTATCCGGTAATCTAGATCAATCTAGGGTTTACATCGTGCGTCGACTGCATGGAATTGTTTAAGACCTGGTCCAATTCTTTGTCACGGCTAGTTGACTTGTCCTCGCCGCGACCTTGTTGCCGATTGCTGATGTCGATTCCTGTTTGATCTGGTTACTCGAGTCACGGTTAAGGTGCTTTGTCGATTAGATCTGCTCTTGGTGATTGGGTAGGCAGTTTGACTTGTCCTGTCTGCTTCGCTTAGTTGACGTGTCCTCGGCGAAACAGTTGCCAAGGGTTAGATCTAGTTTGCTGAGTACCTGGGACCGGTAGTTGCCGATTATACTTGTATCTGCCGATCGTGTAGAGCAGTTTGACGTGTCCTGTTCTACTTCACTTAGTTGACGTGTCCTCGGTGAAGCGATTGTCAGATTACGGGTATAATTAGTGGTTACTGGTTTAATCGTTCTTTCGGGGTGTTTAGCCGATTGTTTACCACGTTCAGACTTATGCTTGCGTGCCTTTAAATATTTTATTGCTCCTGTTCAAGTATAGTCTGAGCCTCCCTTTGTCGATTGTCGATCTACCTTACTGTGCTACTTGCCGATAGATTTTGCCGATCGCATGCTTTGCCGATTGCCGATTCTGATGCATGCCTTGCTTTATGTATCGTGCGAGTACTTACTGTTGCGACATGTCGATTCGTTTCTAGCCGACAGCCGAGTGTTTTATCTTATTTCTCTTTTGTTCACTAACCATCGGCTGCGGTTACGCATCGGCCTGTCCGGGGCCGATAGTCCGGGAATTTTACACGCTTTTCTTGTCTTTGTCGGTTTGCAGGGAAAATCGACTGGCACGCTCCGGAATTCACCGCGTTCCAAGTTTTGGCGCTGAACAGAGTTAAGCAAATCTCTCAGGCCGCGTGTGCGAGCGGTAGAACACACATTTTACCGTCAACACACTTTTGGCACGCCCGGTGGGACAGATCGAAGTCCTTAGAAGCAGATGGCGTTCGTTCAAGCTGTTGCTGATGATGGTACTTTGCTCGTCGACGCAAAGGGCCACAAGATCATGATTCCTGCTCCATTTGTTCGAGATGATAAAGATTCTTCTGAAGTCACTGGCAACAATGAGCTCAATGCTTGGGAGAAGATGTCTTTGGATCAGAAAAAGGCATATCAGAGTTATCTGTACGATTGCCAAGTGAAGTACTTTGAGACCATCAAGATGACACGTGGCAAGATTACATCAGTGTTGGCTTCGCCAGTGGTGATGAGAGCAGAAGAATTGGCTGCAATCAAAGCTGCGAAGATGCCAGATCAAGCTCTGTTGGATGAAGTTGTGAATACTGCGGTTCACAAGGCCTTCATTAACCAGTCAGGGGTGCTTGTTAATACTCTGTACAACATGCTCAAGGCATTTGCTGATGGGACATTGCAGTTTGATTCTGGATTTATGGGGCCATCATTTACTTTACCACCTACTACTCCAGCACGTCCTGCACCTCATGGTGGTCAACCCACAGCTCAAGAAGAAACAAGCGCTGCTGGTCAGCAAAGGCAACCATATGGCATGCCACCAGAGTTGTGGTCCACAAGTTCTCAAGCTCTGGCTGCAGGGGCTGCTCGGGTATCGGCGCCAAGTCTTATTGATGCGCCGTTGTCCACGCAGAAAGAAGCAGGTGTTACAGCTCCTGAGCCAAGGGTTAGTCAGACGCCTCAGACGAGGTATCATTTGGCCCCCAATGTCAATCCTGCACTGTTCAATCAGGAGATACCGCCAGGCTATCATAGAGTGGCAGATTACAGTGAGCACTACACCAGGGAACAACCTGCTCAGGCTCAGTCACAATTACCCCAGCCAGCTCAAGTGGCTGGGGGGCAAGTGCAAAATTCATCAGAAGATATAGTTGCCAGGTTGGCTGAAGTCATGAAGGAGCAATTCGACCTCAAGCCCAAGGAGCAGAGCTTTCTGTATCGACGTCCATATCCAGAGTGGATGGAACAAGTTGCTCTGCCACATCGTTACAAGCTGCCAGAATTCTGCAAGTTTTCTGGACAAGACAATGTGTCCACAGTGGAACACATTAGCAGATATTTGGCACAGTTGGGAGAAGCATCAGCGCAAGATGCATTGAAGGTCCGTCTGTTTCCTCTGTCATTATCTGGATCGGCATTCTCATGGTTCACCTCCCTCCCTGCGGGATCCGTGCGGAATTGGGCCGATTTGGAAAAGAAATTCCACTCTTATTTCTTCACTGGCATGGCAGAGCTGAGCATATCAGATTTGACAGCTGTTCGTCAGAAGGCTGGAGAGTCAGTTGCCGATTTTGTCCAAAGGTTCAGAGTCATCCGTGGCAGGTGCTATAACCTGAATCTGACGGATCGGCAAATGGCTGAAATTGCTTATCAAGGTTTGCTGCCCCAGATTAGAGACAAGTTTGCACCTCAAGAAGTCGATGGCTTGGCACAACTCTTTCAGAAGGCGTCGATTCATGAAGGGCGTGTTCAGAATACACGTGGCAGACAGTTCCAGGCGGCTTATGCCGATTATTCTTCTGATTCTGATGACGAAGGTGAAGTTGCTCTTGCTGAGTGGACCAGGAATAAGAAGACTGTTCTCTGTCCATGGGTCAAGCAGAAGGCAGAAGAAAAGAAGTATGACTTTGACATCAACAAAGCCGACAAGATATTCGATCTGCTGCTACAAGAAAAGCTTATTCAACTCCCACCTAATCATACATTGCCTCCGGCTGAGGAGTTGAAGAAGATCAAGTGGTGCAAGTGGCATAATACTCCCTCTCATCACACCAATGAGTGCAAAGTGTTCAGGCAACAGATCCAATCGGCAATTGAGAGTGATCGTATTAAATTCTCTGGTCAGAAGCCGATGAAGATTGATGGACATCCTTTTCCAGTCAACATGATCGGTGGATCTGCTGCTTTGATCGGCAAGTACTCAAGGAAAAGGGAGAGGGAAGACAGGAGGACGAGTGATGATGACTTCGATCCACACTGGAACTGTCCGTTCTTCCAGTACTGTTGGGAGCAGGGTATGAAGCTGCCACCAATTGAAGGCTGTCCAGGTTGTAGCAGAAGATCCGGAGATTTGTACAGGGAAGTTGGTTCTTCAAGCCGAGGTCCTATGAGGAGACCATCATCAAGGGTTTCTGTGCATGAAAGACTTGGTCCTGTCAATCAAGTTGAAGATGATGAAGATGATCAGGGCGAATTCACAGAAGAAGGCCAATGGTGTCCGAGTGGTATTTTTACCAAGACTCAGAAGAGAAGAGTACAGAGGGCACGTTGCCGGGAGCTGAACAAGGAAGTGAACCAGGAGGAGGATCATGACAAGGGGCCCAAGTCAAAAAAGGTATGGAGACCAAAAGTCAAATCTCAAATACATGAAGTTGAAGCTCCTGTCAATATGGTATTTATGCTGCCACGAGAATTTAGTTCTTTGGACATTAATGAATCGGAAGAAGAAGCTTCTGCCGAGTTGTTATTGGGTCCACAGCAGGCAGTGTTTGAGAAGCCGTCTGGTGTTGATCATCTCCATCTGAGGGCTCTGTACCTTAATGGTTTCGTCAATGGCAAGCCGATGAGCAAGATGATGGTCGACGGTGGTGCTGCTGTCAATGTGTTGCCGATGGCGACATACAGGAAGATCGGCAAATTGCCTGAAGAGCTGACCAAGACCAACATGACGTTAAGAGATTATGGGGGCAGGAGCTCTGAAGTCAAAGGAGTTACCAATGTCGAAGTCACTATCGGAAGCAAGACCTTGCCAACGACGTTCTTCGTAATTGAAGGCAAAGGTTCGTACGCCGTACTGCTGGGTAGGGATTGGATTCATGCTAATTGTTGTATCCCGTCTACGATGCATCAGCTCCTTATCCAGTGGATCGGCGACGAGGTGGAAACTATTCAAGCTGACAAATCGGTGAGTGTGGCTACTGCAGACTTCTTGCCGACGATGGTTGAAAGCTTGCCTTGCATATCAGGAACTTACTGGGAAGGCGAAGCATTGGATGTTACCGATGAAGGTGTCTGCATCACTGAAGGATCGGCAACTCCACGGTTGCTGTAGCAGTTACCAGATACAGATGTTGATCGGTTGATGGAAGTGAAGAGCGATGCAATCGACAATCAGCCGATCGACGCAAGAGATGAAATTCAGCCGAGCGCTTAATACGAAGTATTTATCTTTAAAGTGTTCGGTTGAGTTTTATCGAAGCCGACGTTAAGAGCGTCGCCTTTAAGATGGCCGATGCTAATGGTATCGCCCTTAGGGAAAATATATAAAAGGAATATATATATTACAGAGATCGGAAGACATTGTTTGATTACAAGTTCATGCACTACGGGGGTACAGATAATCACGGAGTACATCTAGTGCATGTATGCGAAGCTGATCAATCTCGGCCAGAACGTAGTTGCCATTGTCATCAGATTCAATCTCCGCAGGCACGGATGCCCAGGCGCGTTGTGAAGCTTCAATAGAGGCATTGAGCGAATCTTTTTGTTGAAGCATGGAGGCATTGATCTTGGCAATGGTTTCTGCCGATGCCGATACTTCTTGTTCCTTGGCCTGCAGAGCTGCTCTCAAGTCTTCGGCTTCTTTCTTCAGCTGAGTCAGCCGATTCTCCTCTTCTGTTAGCTGCTGCTTCATGGAGTTGTATTTCTCCAATTCTTGCTGTGAGAGCTCAAGAGCTTTCTCTGCTGCTAAGACGAGTTGACGTTGATGGGATCGGCGGTTGACATTTTCTTGAGCTTGTTCATAATCCAGACGCCGGAACTCCATGTAGGCCACTGGATGAAGGGCAACTCTCAAGTCCCTTGGAAGGCGATTCTGGATCACTTCAAATCTAGCTCGGATTGGACTTGCATTGCGAGTAAGATCTTCGGTAGTGGCAAAGTCAAGTCTTTTCTCCAGCTCAACCAGTTCATTGCGAATGTCGATTGGCAGTGGTTGCCGATGATGTATGGCGATGATTGGCTCCACTACACGTGCCTGTGGGAACAAAAGATGGTTATTAGACGGAAAATTGATTAAGGGAGCAAATCGACATTTATTACCTCAGATAAATTGGCATCAACTTCAATTGGAATAGCCTGAGAAGAAGATGCTCCAGGATCTGAGAAACGACCCCCTGGGATGTTCTGTGTAGGAGCTGCTTGAGAAGTTCCAGGTTCATCTACAGAGGTTTGCCGATTCTTCTTCCCTTCGCTCTTGCATCTAATCAAATGTGAAGTCAATAAAGATGTAGATGCCGATGGACAAGTTTCAAGGACGAACCTGTGGTTGAGTGTCGATGCCGATTTCTTCTGAAGCCGGTACTTGTTGAGTCTCGATGCCGATTTCTTCTGAGGTAGCAGCTGGTGCTTGTTGCGCAGTTTCGGCATCGGTTTCAGGGTAGACTTCGGTCTCTTCAGGCTCGGTGTCAGCATGGGCTTCAGGAGAATGAACTTCAGTTTCCTCGACAGCTTCTCCAGAATTGCCCTGAAATTAAAACAAAGGTTAGATATCAATTTTTGCCAAATTATGAAAATTGATTATGAAGACAAGAATGATTACTGGGCTGCTGGGAGGAGTTGGCGCAGAGCTTGGCTGTTTCAGGAGGGCCTTGTGACGTTTGGCTGGGACCTTGAAGCGAGGGCCTTGACGCTTTGTTCTAGAAGATTGGCCTTTGAGAAATTGAGCCGGTGTTGGTGCATCAGAACCGATGACGGGATCTGGATGTGCAGCCACGTACACAATGCCGATTCCGCTGTTGCTTTCGGTGGGAGCATCCTCAGTGTCAGACTGCAAAATAAAAGCTGCAGTTAAAGATTTGTCGATGAAAGAAAATGATGGAAATTGGGATCGGTTACCTCTCCCATTGGTTCGGGAAGCGGAAGATTGGAGATGAAGGATGCTGTGTTGGCGCATTGGAGGTGTTTGGACCATTCTGCCCACCATTGCCTGAAGAGCCTTGTGCAAGAAGCCGCCAATGCAATATTGTCGATATGGCCGAGGGGTAGATTCTCAGTCAAACCGAATAGCCATGAATACTCCAGAGTCGATTCAATAGCGGCACGAGCTTTGACCTTATCGGCATAGAAGAGACTAGGAGGAATCTGACCGAGACCCAGTTGTCTTGCAGCAAATGAAGGATTGTAGAATTCATACGATGGTTTCTGATGGCCTGTTGCGTTCAATCCTGTCGGCAGAATGCAAGGCTTGATGCAGGTCACGAAGATGTTGGCCGATATTTCGTTCTGGAGAGGATTGTCAGCCCGGAAGGTAAAAGGGATCTCAAAATGATCCATGATGTCAGATCTTCCATATGGAAACCAGTCAAGATGACCTTCGTTGATGCCTCTGTAGAAAGCTTTAAAGTATGAAGCCAAGAGATCGGCAGTCATTCTGACTCCATCTATCGATACTAAAGCTTCTCCCAGTGAAGTGCATCGGCGTCCAGCCTGATCGGGGGTTGGAAACTTGTATAAATACAAGTCTTGAAGTTGCATAGCCTTGTGAAAGTGCAGGGTAAGCCACATCTGAAGGAACCACCATGGACCACCAATATTGCCGATTGGGGTGTCCTGCCAGAGCTTCTCGGCAACCTGATGAAGCGAAGAGTAAAGGGCACCAAGCAGGAATTTGCCGATAGGCATTTCAGTGCCAGCTGCCAATCTTTCTGCTAAGTTCTGCAGATTGGATACAGGACCGAGTTGGGCTCCGCAGAAGAAGAAGTGTTCAAGCCACATCGTCAGAAAAGCGGCATGTTCTTTGTCTGTCACTGGTCCTGTTTTCCGGAAGGTGGTGATATATTTCTTCCATCCGCCGATGTCTCTGGCATCAAGCTTATGTGATGGCTTAACCTTCAAACTCTGGAGGCTTGCATTAGTGGATACATCCAGATCGGTAAGCATCTTGACGTCCATGAGGGTTGGAGTCATTGGTCCGTGGCCGAAAAGGAAAGCATTCAATGCGTCAGACCAGAAGTAACAAGATGCCGATAACATTGGCTCATTCTTCTTCATATCGGCAAGAGTGAGTTCTAAGCAGTGATCTATGCCGACGGTTGCCCATATTGCCGATTTTGCAGTTTTTACCCTAAGGAACCATTCACGCCAGCCTTGGATCTCAGTGGGCCATGATCTGAAGCTACTTGCCCATGTCCCCAGCGCTACCGGTGATCTCTTGAAGGGCATTCTAAGGGTTTCGCTGCAGATGAAGGTTATTGGATCTGGATCACCCATGGGTCCCAAGAAGCGGTGTGTAGCGAGCTCTGTAGGGATTAAAATCTGGTTTCGCAGTTCCTAGAAATAATGAAAATGAATCTAATCAGGCCAAGAGTCTAAAGAAGAATGAAGATGGCTTATGAACGAAGGGATCTACAGTACCGCAAGAACACAACCCTATTCTAGTTCAAGAATAGGGATTGAATGGAAGATTGATACCTTGGGGACGGCAGTGGAGGAAGCAGTAAGTTGCGCCATTGCGATGAAGATGCGAGAAATCTTGAGGAGTTTTCGTTTCCTGGTCTTCCGAGGAAATTGGTCGCCGGCGGCAAGGAGGGGAGAGAGAATGAGGAGATGAAGAGACGCGCCGGCGAGAAAAGGAAGAGAGATAAGAACGGTAGATGTCTTTCTATTTATAAGATGGGACGTGCTGCAGGCGGCACAAGATACGAAGGGGCACTGCAAATGTGAGTACGGCACGGGAATCAAGGGAGCGCAAGAAATTGGGAAATAATCCGGCGCATGGAGATTCCATACCCCGGCTTGGGGGGCATGTGTTGACACCAAAATTTGGACTAGGGCCCGCTGTCAGTGGAAGACGGAGTGCGCGGCAGGTATGAAAAGATTATGTGCCGAAGTGGTGGCCCGCAGGATATCATGAGGCCAAAGAAATCCCGAAGCCGCACGCGCCCGGTTGGTTTGGTGTCCTTTTTTAATTATTTCCTAGATTTAGGAAGGATTGACCGAGTTGTGGTCAGGTAGGGGTCGTGTTTAAGTCCAAATCGGACTCTTGCCTCGGGTGTATAAATATAGACCCAGGCGCTTGTAATCAAAAACAATCAATACAATCAACTCTTCGGCGCATCGCCACAATTTCTCGACGGGTTTTTTCGTCACCGGCGTCCATCGGGGCTCCGGCTCGACTGGATCTCGTCAGGTAAGCGCATCGATCTGGTTATGTCGACTTGTCCATGATTAGATTGATGTGGCTGCTAGTTATCCGGTAATCTAGATCAATCTAGGGTTTACATCGTGCGTCGACTGCATGGAATTGTTTAAGACCTGGTCCAATTCTTTGTCACGGCTAGTTGACTTGTCCTCGCCGCGACCTTGTTGCCGATTGCTGATGTCGATTCCTGTTTGATCTGGTTACTCGAGTCACGGTTAAGGTGCTTTGTCGATTAGATCTGCTCTTGGTGATTGGGTAGGCAGTTTGACTTGTCCTGTCTGCTTCGCTTAGTTGACGTGTCCTCGGCGAAACAGTTGCCAAGGGTTAGATCTAGTTTGCTGAGTACCTGGGACCGGTAGTTGCCGATTATACTTGTATCTGCCGATCGTGTAGAGCAGTTTGACGTGTCCTGTTCTACTTCACTTAGTTGACGTGTCCTCGGTGAAGCGATTGTCAGATTACGGGTATAATTAGTGGTTACTGGTTTAATCGTTCTTTCGGGGTGTTTAGCCGATTGTTTACCACGTTCAGACTTATGCTTGCGTGCCTTTAAATATTTTATTGCTCCTGTTCAAGTATAGTCTGAGCCTCCCTTTGTCGATTGTCGATCTACCTTACTGTGCTACTTGCCGATAGATTTTGCCGATCGCATGCTTTGCCGATTGCCGATTCTGATGCATGCCTTGCTTTATGTATCGTGCGAGTACTTACTGTTGCGACATGTCGATTCGTTTCTAGCCGACAGCCGAGTGTTTTATCTTATTTCTCTTTTGTTCACTAACCATCGGCTGCGGTTACGCATCGGCCTGTCCGGGGCCGATAGTCCGGGAATTTTACACGCTTTTCTTGTCTTTGTCGGTTTGCAGGGAAAATCGACTGGCACGCTCCGGAATTCACCGCGTTCCAAGTTTTGGCGCTGAACAGAGTTAAGCAAATCTCTCAGGCCGCGTGTGCGAGCGGTAGAACACACATTTTACCGTCAACAGAATCTAATGAGCCTAATTAATCTATGTTTTGCTACAGTGATACTACAGTAACTATCTTCTAATCGCACCTTAATTACCCTCATTAGATTCGTCTCGCGAATTCGAGCGGAGTCCTGAAATTAGTTTTGTAATTAAACTTTATTTGTAATTACAATATTCGTTACAAAAACCCTCTAAAGTTTAGACCCCATGCAACGAACACACCCTAAGTTCTTCAACTTTTTTTTTCACGTATGAATAATCTGTAGTTGATATTTAGATGTGCTACATTTACCTAATATAAAGAATTACCATTAAAAGTTTATTACCAATTGCCACCTGTCTAGAACGCTCATAGCTTAGAGTAATTTAAGAGATATTTCTAAAGACAATATATAGATGTAAAAGATTTTTATATTTTTTGTTGTAGCTATATATATAACTTGTCTGTGCATTGTCCACTACTATTTTATTTCCTACCAAGAATGGTCTCCATCATATCTAACCCTTTATATGGTTCAAACCAAATGTTTAGTACTATTCATCATTCGAAATAATATTTTTCAAGCAACCAAGCACATATCACATGTTTAAGGTGTCTTTGGCAATACTATCCAAATCAAATGTTTAGTACTATCCAATGCTAATGTTCTTATTTGACTTGTAACTAAATAATTGAAATAATATTATTAGTTAAAATGTGAACACTAAAAATTAAAGTTGACAAGTATTATGAATGGAGTTTTATAGAATGTTATAAATAATTATGTTTTAAGACAAATATTATATGTAGATTAGGTGCCCGCCCTACCTAAAATTATAACTTAGGTCTGCCATTTGGGGAGATTAGAATCTTGAGGATAAAACTGAAAAGCTAACTCATAGAATCAGTGTTTCCACTCAGCGAGCAATTACAATCTCGAGGGAAAAATTGGAGGGCTAACCCACTCGGCAACGCCGTCTTACGGAACCAGCTCACAAGATGGCTGAAGCAGCACACTGGAACCGTGGGCAGGCAGCGGTGACACCGGAAAGCGCCTCGGCAGTTAAGTGGACTGGCAGGCCGGACTGCCTTGTGACGCAACGCGAGGCGGATGAAGACGGCTGCAGCGTTTGAGAGATGGAGGCCGGAGAAGGGAGAATCGAGGGGGGATGGCGACGCGCCGATGCCGGAGTTGAGTAAAGTCTCGATTTCACCCTGTCTTTTCTGATTTTTGCACCCGCAACGGGTCCACGAGTCGGATAAGAATTCTCTGAAAGTGAAGTCAATCAAATCACCCCACCACACGTATTTAGTACGCTGAATCGAGATCGGACGGTATGAATCAAAACGAAGATGTTTACGTGCTCCGACCTGCTAATACCAGCAATCGGCAGATCAGTGGTAGTATGTTCCAAAAGTAGCTAAACTGAATAATTGTAACCTGGACAGCAGCTTGGTATTTCCATACGGCCCAACAATTTGTGATTGCAGCAACATAAACCTTGAACAGGGTCTTTACATATACTGAATTACTGATGCAGTATTGCAGACGTTTGGCATGCATGAAAGAAAGTGTACATAGCATGGCATGAGCTTACGAGATAATCTAGTCAGAACAGCATATCGTAGTATTCTTCAGTTTCAGGAAGCCATAGACACAGTAAACGCTCTTATATCGACTTAACAAGAAATATATCCTCAGTACAGTTGGTTTGATCTCGAGGCCGCGCAAAAAACACCCAGTAGGAGACCCAAGTAACAGATATTTCCTTGCTTTCTCTATGCTGGACGAAACAGGCTACTCTATACATTAGTATCTTTCGTTAATGTACCGATGTATGCTCTGAACTTTACTGAAGAAATCTGATCAATCTTAGGACAGGAAGCGCTCTGAGTGGGTCATCAGTCCTTTGCATCCGTTATTCCACCTGTTGTAACCTGGAAAACGTGCTGTTGGTCAAGGGAAACAACTTTTGGACATCAGATTATTGTTGATTTGTGTCATCTGAAGCTTTTTGTCCATATCATTTAGCAGGCACATTTCACAAATCACAAGAGTTTCTGTGCAAGTCTAAGCAAAACAATTTTTCCCCGCATTTTACCAACTTAACAAACTAGAGCAATCAGTAGAATCAGAAGTAAAATGGCCAAAAGATAAAGGATATAGCTTCTCCCTCAGGAAGGTTAGGGGCATCAAAGATCTTGCAGACACGCTGTTCTCCTTTGCCTTTCCTCAGCATCAGTCTGATGGTGGCAGCATGCGCCAACACGTGGCCACCTGCTGGCTTCTTTGGGTCAGTTATGAACATACCACCACCTGGATCAGCAATCACTGGAACAAGGAGGAACCAAGTTATGATCTGAAATTGGTTAATCTAAAGAACCATTGCTTAGAATAGGCAGGACTGAACTGGAAAACTGGACACATACCTTGGTTGGTAATGTACACTGCAACATTGAACTCCTCAGAAATCTTTGTAAGGCGGGACAGCATCTGTGCTAGTTTTTGCTGCAATGCCATAGCGCATACACTTAAGCAAGCAGATAAAATAGCACCCTTCAATTTCTTCATGACTCACCTAATGTGAACAAAATTGAATAAAGAGAGTACCTGACGCTCTGCAAGTTCACCCCTGCCACTGAAATCAACACGGAATAGTGCGATCACAGAATCCACAATCTATTTCAGGACAGAACAATAACAATTCCGCATAAGCACAATGGAGATGCAATATGACATCAGTATATTGTACGTATCAAATCCATACTTACCAGAAGCCTGAAAGGTTCTTCAGCCATCTTGGCAGCCAGGCCCAGGAGCAAGTTGTATTGGTGCTCATAGGTGTATGCACGAGCATATATGATCTAAACAAGAAACACATGTAAGAATCGAACTGATTGATCCATTAGTACTGATATGGTGAAGACAAATTATAAATGCAATAAGTCATACATTGTCAAGAACAGCGTTGGCATCCATCCCAAATCTCTCAGCAATTGGCACAATGCGTTCAGGCCGGCTGAAAACCATTAAGGAAACAGCTTGGAGAGTAGGAAGATACACGATTCCAATTCAGATAGTCAACTAGTAAAATGATTCATTCAATTCCAAAGATACAATGTTCCTTCGGTGTCAATGTAGGCAACCTTTCCATTTCCCCCATGCATGTGGATTGGAAGCTGCATTCCATGAATTAGAAATAAGTACGTTCCTTCTTTGGAAGTGGGGTGTCCCTGACAAATTTCAAATGTAATAGATGAACCTGAGTGGAGACACAGAGAGTATGAGCCAGCTGGGTCTTCCCTGACCTGCATGAAAACGTAGATTATTTAGAATTTTATAATTAGAAAGTGGAACTGAACTGAGAAACAGTAAAAGTTAGATAAAAGTACATCAAGGTTAAGATTATCCTTTATGACTCAAATTAAACTTCTCCTAGTGATACAACAGTAGGAAGCATTGTATCGTTTTATCAAAGATGTCATTCCAGATTTATGAATTAAAAATAGAAACACATTAATGAATGTAAAGAAAAAACTAAGCAAAACTATTGATGTGAATATGCGGGAGTTAAGGAGTAAGAGGTGTTTAGTTCTTAATGACTAGTTAAAAGAGAAGAAACAATGTCTATGAAGTATGAACTGTAGGATGCACTGCCACAACAGTTCCAAGATTGGTAAGTTGAAAATGAGGTGAAAGGTGCACCCAAAAGGAAAAAGGTGGTGAAAAAGGCTTGCAGAGGCTTTAACATAACACCATCAACTTGAATACATAACATGGTCAAGACATGTCTAGCTCACATTTATTCACAATTAAGGTAGCACGTCATAAATTTCAACAATATGACTACTCCAGAGAAAGAAAAAAAAATGTCACCAGGAACAAGAACATCTACGCACCGGAACTCTCCAAATGCCTCTGTGATGCAAAGCGTTTCAATCCCTCCTTCAAAATTGAAAGATGTCCATCGATTAGACTAATACAATAACTGGATCATGAGTGATCAAAAGAGGGTCAAGAGAGATATGTTACCGCCAAGCAGCTCATCAAGCGCCTGGCTCCCAGTGGTAATCCGGACAACAGACTTCCGCTTGAAAATTAACCAAAATAAATCAAACATCCCCAAGGTCACAAAGAAGCATCAACGCAGTATCATAAAGAAACAACCATCATTGGTAATCACACAGAACCAACGTACTATGATTAGTAGTTTACACCCAACATTCTTACCTTGATCAGAAGATCACTTCCTGTCATGAATCCCTGGCTCTGTGATAAACAAGCAGCAAAGCAAGATCAGATGCCTATATCATAAAAAACTCATGCCATGAAAGCTTCAAATAAAAAAACAAACACAAAAGGTATTCAAACCAGAAGTTTTTCAGCTGCCTCGCAGATCTTCTCAACCTTTGCCTCAGATAAACCCTTGATTCCTGTAAGGCTCTGCCAGATGAATTCATACAACCATATGTTTAGAATACTGAATATGTGCAGGCAAACAGGTGTTATAACTGATAAAATCAACTTAAGAACCCCGTGCAAGCAATACTTCTTGGAAAACAGAATGAAGATTAGGGATGCCAACTCAGAACCTTCTTGGTGTGCATCATGAGGCCATTGCAGGTGTAGATCCCCGCATCCTGCAGCTTCTTCACGTCTCCTGCATTTATCCCTTGAGAGATCACTGCGCGGACAGATGCACAAGCACAATAGATTAGCCAGAGTGCTGGAATCATGCTGAGAATTCGAATTCAAAAATGCCAGAAGAACCAAATTGGGTATACTACACGACTAGAGCACAACCAAACTTATGCTGGAAGCCTGGAAGCACGGCAAATCACCCCCCTATCTGAATAAACTAACAAAATCCACATGAAACACATAGAATTAGACGAACTAATTTCAAATCCCTTTGATACTTTCTGGTCATTATGACAGATAAACTCATGATAACTCAAACTATGGGTAAGTTCAGACCAATCCGCCCAAAAACAGGAGTAGAACACGCCGATTAGTACGAACTGCCCGTAACACGAGGATCAAACGTGGAGAAGACTAGAACCCCCAGAGTTTTGGGCCACAAAAACAGAACTACTTCAAGCCTCCCCAAAACAACGCTGGAAATTTTGGGGGGAAACTGAAAAAGCGCAAACCACATGCCACAAAAACCAACCAAATGCTCAGAGCGAGCTGAAATCACATCAACGTTGTTTCGGAACAACACCGATTCCTACGGAAACGCACAAAATCGGAGAAGCGCAAGCCCGCGGAAGCGAGGAACATCGAACAGGTTGGTAGGACAGGGCGGCAACACGCGCGCACTCACATGTACCCGCGCGCCGGCGCGCGAGCGAACAAGTAATGCGAGAGATGAGACGAGAGGGGGCGGAGACGAGAGGAGGCAGCGCGGTCTGCTTACACTTGTCGATGGACTCGAAGCAGTCCTCCTCCTCCTCCATCCTGTCGGGCTCCATGAGCTGGAGCTGCCCGCCCTCGTCGGCGTGCCTGGACGGCGCCATCGCCGCAAAACCCGAGCGCCTGCGTAGCGATCGGAAATGTCAAGCGCAAGCACCGTACGGTGGGGAGCAGGGGAGGGAGGAGAGGAGAGCCGCCGCCGCTTACCTGGAGCAGGAGGAGGCGGAGGCCGCGAACTCGGTGCGGGGGGCTTGGAGGAGAAGGGAGAAGGCGTTTGGAGGAGAGGGAGACGGCGTGGGCGAGGCGAAACGAGGGAAGGGAAGTGGTTCGGCTCGTGCCGTGCGCCGCCGTGCCGGTGCTTGTTGGATCACTGACACTGCGAGCGAGGTGGGGTATTTGAAGGCCGAGCGGGCCTTCTTGCTCTGCGCTAAGGGTTGGGCTCGTCTTCTCACTGGGTTAGATGTAGGGTCCACAATCCAGCCCATGATTATCGTTGTAGAAATCGTGGACTCCTGGGCTGGTCAACCAGGCCTCGACTTGTACGGTCCAGAGAAGCCCACATAACGCGAGCGCCGCAACCACGCCTGATCTCAACCGCATATGTCCGATCCAACGGTCAAAGGGCAATCAAGGGTGGTCGTTGTTTTGAAATAGCGACTGCCCCCTGGTGGCTGCACGGGCCTGCCTCCGCTGTGCGCTTCGCGGCTCACTGGACGTTGCTCGCTCCCTTCTCCGCCCCTCGGATCCTACAATTCACGGCGACACCAGCCTGCACCGCTGAGACGCGACGCAGCGTCTATTGTGCAGGTCCGACACGCGGGATCAACGTGCGGATGTCCAGCACGAGGAAATTAAACCGGCCGGCGCGGCGAGTGCAGGCCGGCGTCGCGTATGGAGGTAGCTGCTCGCGATGGTACGCCGCCGGAGGCTCTCGAACGCACCGGGACACTTGCGCCTTCGCCTTTTCCATGCTGCCTTCAATCCTTCACGACCACAGCGCGTCCCGGTTGGCTAACCCGGCCCGGTGGCGCGTGCGCCGGCCATGATCGAGCGCCGGTAGACTGGTGCTGCGTCCTCCTGCTCTTCACGAGCCTGGCGCTCTGACGATGGAAGTAGCAGCTCTTCGTTTTCAGGAAATTCTCCTTTTTACCAAGTATTACGCCACCAATGCAAGCTTGAGCCTGAGGACCGGGCTCAGTCAGTAATCCTCTGCCTTGCTAGATGGGGGAAGGCCGAGGCAGCAGACCAGCCCGGTGTGTCGCGAGAATCAAGCGCGACGACTCCGCACATGGAGCTCGACAACGAGTCCTCGCGGCTGACGAGACGGGGACTGTCTATATGCAGGGCGTCCTACGGTTTACATTTGACAGATCGGCTCAATAGCCCATTAAATTTAGGCAGCCCAGCCCAAGTTCGAGTGTCAACATTTTAAAATAGAAGAATCAACATTTTTTAAGTTCTATTTCAACATTTTTAAAATAAAATCAACATTTTTTGAAAAAATGTTGACATAGTGCAAACAAAATGTTGACATAGTGCAAAAAAAATGTTGACATAGTACATTTAAAAATGTTGACAAAAATTTCGAATTTTAAAAAATTCAAAAAATATTCATATTGGATCTCATTTTGTAGAATTAATTGTAACAAACACGTAGGTTCAAACGGATTCGAAAACGGACTTACGGTTTAGGAGAAAAATGCGTTTAAAGTTTGAAATCCGTTTCTTTTTCTCCCACCTCCCACCCGCCCCAATCAGAGAGCGACACGTGACAGCTTCTCAGCCATCCCCTTCTCCACCTGCACGAATCTGAGCCGTTGCACGAATCTCAAACACTGTTCTATCAAAGCTTAACCATAACCCGCCCTCCATATAGGATCCACCGACGAGACGACGCTGGGAAAATGGCAGCCTTCTCGTCGCTGCCGCCAAGAACAGCCCATGCACGGCCCTGGTCCAGGCCCTGTTTTAATTCTTTCGTTGGTGACGCCACCGTTGTCCCCTGAAAAGCACGAGACACGCTACCTGCCGTGGCCATTGGCGCGCAGCAAATTAGCATTGTTTTCGGTCTCCCATTTCTAAATCTTTCCGGCCAATTTCTCAGTGCGGTGCGTCATGACTATATAACTGTTTGAAAAGGGAAAAAGGGCTGTTACATACCACCCACAGGGACAAATTTTCCCGCAAAAAAATATATACATCCAAAGAGACAAGTTTGTATAGTTTCCACCGAACTTTCGTTGCCGTAGTGCTAATGTTGCTGTGAAACCGTTCTTGTGTGTCGTTACACCCTATCCAGGCTCATGTAGTCATGTGGCACTTGCTTAAGACAAGACTATCTATATATGCAACCGGGGAAAGAAATATTCAACATGTAATCCATTTATTATTATTTCTGCACCAAGCACTGCCTCTGATACCGTTCAGTGAGCTTTGGTTCTTGAGCATAGCAGGAGCAGGAACCATTGTTGGCTCCGTGCCTGCGCCAGTAAAAACTGATTAACTTATTTCATGATGTAGCAACTCAAGTGACTACAACTTCTGCCTCGGTGACTCCGTCTCTTGCAGTTTTGCATACATATCTGAGATTTCTTTTGCGAAGTATTCTTTTGCTTGCGGCCTTTTGACCTACAAAGGTATTGGCATGGAATGTCAGCAACTCCACATTTCAGTATCGCCTCCTCTAGGCTCAAACAAAATCGTTGGGGGCCTACCTTGAACGTTGGGGTGAGGAGACCATTTTCCAATGTGAATGGCTCAGCAGCAAGAGTAACAGCTTTAGCAAATTCAAAACCTCTTAGCTGATACAATAATAATCACAGAGATATTAATGAGTCACATGCGGCGTAATACATGGCTTCAATAGTAGATGGAATATTGCAAGGCCAAAACAGAAGAGAGAAACCTGAGCTTCCTTTCCAATAGAATCCATATCGGCCAGGACAGCAGCTCTGGCTCTGGGATCAGCACAAAGCTGCCTCAAATCCTCATACTACATGTTAGAATGGACAATTTAGAAAATACAAAGGTCAGTGCAAACGGAAAAGACTTTTCCATTAAGTTCTATTTATTTCCAGAAAATAAAAGAATGTGAAGGCGGAGACCAAAGTAAAGTTGGAAGGTGTTTTATTCCAATATATTGGATGACAAGTCATTTCTGTCTGATGTACCCTTGGATCATGAATAAGATCTTATTCCCATGCCCCGTCACCTCCCAGGTGATTTCAAGTGTCCAACAGACACGTTAAAGCAGAAATGAAATGGCCTTCCACAATTCCATGCAATTCACGAGTCAAATATAGGATGAAAAATGTATTGCTCCATTTATCATTCTAAGTTGGATCAATGCCAAGACAACTGGTTACACGGACATGTTTTTTCAGAAGGTGAAGTAAACAGATGACAAATGAAGTGGTTAAGATATTTTACCTGGATTCCTTCAGATGCAGCCCAAGCACTCAAAACCTCTGGTTCAACTGCAACAATGGCAACTAGGGACGAGTTTAAACTATCACCTGCGTTCAAACAAAGAAATTGTGAACATGCACAGCCATAATTGATATTCACATTCAATACTAAATCACGAATATTACCGTATACAAAACATTGCGCAATAAACTTGCATTTCGTGTAGACATTTTCAATCTTCTCTGGAGCTATATATTCTCCTTGAGCTAACTTGAAAATGTTCTTCTTCCTAGACTCAAGGGGAAAATAAAGTAATTAATAATTTAATAATAAATAATCAAACTAAATAGAACATAGGAAAAATACGTAAAAAAAAAAAACCAGGAAAAGTGTGCTGTGAGGACAGAAGTTTTTTTTTTCTTTCAAGGTAATGTGAGGCTAAAAGTTGTAAGGACAAAAAGGACTGTTCAGAGTTTTAACTCATTATTACTTGTGTAGGCTTGCAAGACTATGTATAGTGGCTTTGTAACTTGGTTCACATTTACACTCCTGAAACAATTGCCATTAATATGATGTCCCAGTAGGCTTTCCCCTGTCCATTATAATTAAAGATGGACGGACGTGAAAACAAAAAGATAGTTTCCATCGAATAGAATTAGCTAGTTATCTTTTGTGACGTCATTTTGTTCAAATGAGCTTTGCCACATAATGCTTCTTATAATGAATAAATAGTTCCAACTGGGAAGTTGACATATTGCGCTAGATCAAATATAATAGTTTCAGTGTTTTCTTAGACGGTAAATGGTAGACAGTCAGTCGACCATCATTTAGCGTTTAAACCGGCTAAACAGCCATTTAGGCATAGACGGTGGTCACCCGTCTAGCGTTTAGACGCCGTTTAAATGGATTTCAATTCCGTTTAGGAAAACACTGACTAGTTCTGCAAACCTACTGTGAATGGTTTCTGATGGTTGATAGATGTCATATGGAAAATCCAAGAGAACTAAAACTATAAATTCCAAATGGTACTAGCTTAAATGAGAACAACACACTAACTTGCCATCTTAACTCCAAAACAAAAGGTGACAAAACAGTGCATCATATAGTATTACCTGTCAATAATTTTCAGACGACCTCCTGGCAGCCAAAGACCTATGTCTCCAGTGTGCAACCAACCTTCTTCATCTAAGACTTCCCTTCTGCGGGTTCCAAATACATTTATTGCATGTAATTCAATATACAAATGTAAATCGAAGTTTTTTGAGGAATAATGTAAATCAAAGTTAATGATAGAAACTTACGTTTGGGCTTCATCTTTATAGTAACCACGGAAAATAATAGGTCCCCGAACACAAATTTCTCCACGAGGATACGGTTGATCCTCGGAGGTATAATTCATTTCTGGGACATCGACAAGTTTGACCTCTGAAAACAAAAAAGGAGATACATCCGATGAGTGTGTGAGAGAAATGCACAAAAAATGTACTTGATGTAATATTGGATACGAGGTCTGAAAGATTAGTTTCATTCGATGAGAAAATGGTGAAATCAACATGTTGAATAGGGCCTTGATCACAGAAAACACCAACCATGTTGAACTCGAAAATAGCCTCTTGAACAGATGTACAGTGCAAAGCATAAAAACAACAATTCAGAATGAGTTTATTCAGTGCAGCTCTTTTCATGTAGAACTTGATAGCCTCTTGAACAGATGTACGATGCAATATATAGAAACAGCAATTTAGAATAAAATAAGTTATTCAGTGCAGCTCTATTCAGTGTCCATTTATTAGTTGCCCGAAAGCACCACCACACAATATGAACATAAGTGGTATCCAAAAGCAAATCAAATCCACATAAAGACCTCATAATAGCATGGCTCCACCATGTGTTAGTAATATATTAAGTTGAATTTATGGGTATTTTCAGCATAATGCAAGTATTAGCCAAACATATTTAGTTATATGGTTGAAAGTTGAAACACAAAGCATACCACAAGATTGATTTGGGGATCCAACATGACCGATTAATTTATCACCAATGTCCATTGCAGTGATGGTACAAGATGTCTCTGTCATTCCATAGCCTTCAAGAACTTCACAACCAAAGCATCTGTAAAAAAAACAGTAACTATTTTTTTGACAACCCAAGTTTCAAATTATGACGCTCCCATAGCAAGGAAGCTTCGAAGAAGTAAACTTACATCCTTAGAAATTCCATGACATTTGGTGACAGTGGAGAAGCACCTGAACTCATAAGTCTCACTTGTCCACCCAGCCTAGCTTTTATTTTGTTAAATACCAACTTGTCCCACACTGGGGATGAATTTCGCCCTGACGACACAAAGCATAGAAGTAGTGTTTTATCACGCACATATATGACAAAACTGAACTAAATAAGTGTTAAAAGGTAAATTGGCTTGATTCATGATTGCTAACAACGAAATTAAATAAGTGTTAAAAGGTAAATTGGCTTGATTCATGATTGCTAACAACGAAATAAAATAAACTAATAGGATTGTTAGCTAAAGTTTATACAACATATAAGTTAGGACTGTGTGCTACATATTGATATCCTGAGTAAACTACATATTGCCAAGACACAGCACCTCTTTCAGTATTAAGGAGTAACCGACAATATTTTAATACCATTTGCATAGCCATTTGGAGATGATACAGTCTCTGATGTGTACTCTTGATCACTATTTTCTTCTCAATTCCAATAAATTTATAAAAGCATATTTCTAGAACAATTATACATATATGATGATTTCATTTGTTTAAATCAAATATTTTCAAAGTTGTTGATTGTTAAAGTACAAAAGTCTGATCGGACCTTGAACAAAAATATAATGGAGCAAAGCATCAAATAACTCAAAAGCGTTATGTGAAAATAACTTCATACAGCTCTTACCTTTAGCAATTGCTTGCCTCTTGGCATTATATGCACTATGAAACAACTTTTCTTTGAGCCCACCAGCCTCCTTCACAGCATTTGTAATCCTACACAGTTAATACGAATGTACTAATCTGTATCACTTTTTGTATAACAAACATAAAATACAAAATATCTAATTTACTGTTATAGTTATTACGCAGCATAAATTCTGTTATATAGCCGGGGAACACTTGCAAATGTTGTTGGTTTCAAAGCAGCCAAATCATCCATCAGCTTCAAATTATCCTGGAAATTAGTGTAATCCAGTAAGTCATTCGCAGAGAGAGAGAGAGAGAGAGAGAGAGAGAGAGAGAGAGAGAGAGAGAGAGGCATAAGTATATGAGACATGTAAAGCATAGAAGCATAACACACAATGGATCTATCCTGTACCATAAAATGTCCTATAAGTGAATTTTAGATTGGCATACTACTGTTACTATCCTGAAGATGAAAGATCCTTCAGGAGATCTATGGATGGTATTCAGATAATCTTCTAACGGCCAAAAAAACTTCCATAAAAGTCATCCAAACTGGAAGCACTAAAGTTCACTTTGAACTAGATGATCCTATCAGGGTATAAGCACCAACTGACTGATGGATTTTTAGTAGTAGTAAATTTTCTGAGGACTAGTCTGTTCTATAGATTACGTTGTTATTCAACATATGAAAAGTACTGTCTAGCCATCATCATATTGTATAGCTATCATCTTAAATAGTTTTGAATTGCATACCCCTTGGTAGAATCCAATGGCAGCACCAAAATGCAGCAATGAAACCTGGTTAACCCTCTCGTAGATGTGAGCTAAAGGTAGATATGAGATATACCTGAGGAGAGCAATCCAGATAGATTGTCAATGTAAAATTCGGAAAGTTACGAGAAACAATGCTATCAGAGTGAAAAATCCTTACACATCTGAGGAGTAAAACTTAACTTTCAGGCTTGATCCCGCTGCATTTGCAATTAAGTTATCATGAGAAAGAACAGCTCCCTGGGAAAACATTGGTATCCAACATTATGATCAAAGATGAATAATTACAAGAGGTTTGCTGATGGAGCAAAGAATAATCAGAAGGATGGATGAATTACTTTCGGTGTGCCTGTAGTGCCACTAGTGTAGCAGATAGTGGCAACACCTTCAGGTTTTGGAGGACGAGAAGGTTGAGGATTCGTCTTTCCCTGAGTTGAAGAATTGAAGCTGTTCAGAAAACAGGGGGCATAATAAATACGAATGTGCAGAAAACAGGAGGTGCTGCCATTCTTTATTCAAAATAAAACACCAATGACGATATCATTAAGATTATGCAGTTTATTGTGATTATACAATGATAATTGTTACGTAGTAGAAACTTAAAACAGTTAAGTACAAATATGAAGTTTATTGCGTGGAAAGCACACCTGAACGAGTAGCTTGGAGTAAGTTATAATTTCCACTCCAGTACCTACTTGTCCAGGTGGCATTTTTGCATCATCTCCATCAACTACCTAGAAAAAACAAGCAAGGAAAAATAAGGAAGAAAGGCTCTCGAACAATCATGACTTCATGACTGTTACATTGCATATCTCAATAGTAAATGATCCAGATTTACCACTATAAGCCGAACACATGTCATTTGAGCTATAAAGCTTAAAATCTGCAATCAGTAGACAACAATAAGTAAAGCAATAGGTGATAAGATCAAATGTACTTCCTTTGAATATATGGTGGTATGTTGCAAGTTGGATCTTAAGAAGTATGAATGTGTGTCCAGCTGCTTTGTACATCCAAAAAGTGACACTATATAGAGTACATTAGAGAATCCTAGCCTCCTAGGATAGGAAAAGGCTCTAATACCCTTGTTTATAATGTATAACAAAAAACATTAATAAACAAATAAAGTGATGTAGCATTTCAGACAATGGACCAGATATTCAATAGGACTCTCCACCACATTAACCATCTGTACATATTGACATGGCCAGAAAAAAATAGATATGCCTTTTGTATGTCCTATACTATGCTATGTTTGACAAAATATGTGATAAAATCATACTAAGAAAGTTGAAAAACAAATTACTATACAAGTTACAGCAATCCAGCCTCACTAGTTATAATTAGGATGGCATGACATCTGACATGCATCTTCATAGGCTTTTTATATATTGCAAATTTATATTACCAGATATGGTAATTGTCGAAGGTTGGGAGAAGGGGCTAAAGCTCACAATGCTTAGTGTTTGAGGTACACAGAATATAACTTCTACTCTTGCATGGTTCACAATGAATTGAACAGCATCTGGGCCTGCAGAAAGTTCAATATTACAAAAACTATCACTAAATGAATGAATGAATGAACAAGGAACATATGGTCACTCTGTGATGTGAACGTACCAAGGGTGTCATAAAGTGGCACAGATACATATGAATATGAAGCACAAGCATGGTCAACTATAACCCACTCAGGCCTGTTTATAAAATACAGACCAATACGCGCACCCTGATTCCAAAATAAAAGACATCTCAAGTAAGTTCAAATGTAAATGGGAAACTAAATTTGCTGTATCAAGATAGCAATGTGTGGCAATAGTTAATTCAGAAACAAGGACAATTGCTTCTTTAGATCATGATGACTCACTTCAAGTATTCCATGATACAGAAGTCCGGAACCTATTGCAGTCCTGCACGTGCTAACTTGTCCATATGTCATCCATTTGTAGCTGCAATGTTATTTGTCACTTATCGGAGTTCAACAAGTATGCATAAAAAAACTTACAGGAGACAATGACAGTAATGTATCAGATAATCAATCCTTACTCTCCAACTGTTCCATCTGTGCTAATTCTTGTGCCCAGATAGTTGCAATCGCCAAACATCTCAACTGAATGCCTGTACAATTTTGAAATATCATAACTTTTGCATAAAGATGTTGTAGAAATGCAGGGAAGGGGAGCCCTGGCGCAGCGGTAAAGCTGTTGCCTTGTGACCATGAGGTCACGGCAAACTCTAGTAGTTTGCCTAGCATAAATATAATTCTACCAGCTTTCATAAAGCCATCACAATAAAACCTCTGCGCTCAATATATTAGCTATCTCCTAACACATTAGATTAAAAAAAATTGTATCAGCACTTCATTAAGCTTAGACCCTAATAGTTTTCAAACCACAAGCTTTCATAAAGAGGCAAGTTAAACAGAATCCCTCGAAATTACCTTTTCCCATTATGTTTTGACAATAATCACTCCCGACAACAATGAAAAAAAATTAGTCCCAAGAATGTTGGCATAGGTTAGAGATGAAGCCCATAAGAACAAGCATGAAAAGTCATACGGAAAATAACTTAGAGAACCTACTATTACCTTTACCTAACTACATTTTCTAGCATGTATTCTAGGAATAATCCAAAATAGTATTACATCATGATTATACACATGTGAAGTTGCAAATAATAGACAACAAAAATATGACTAAAACATTGGTGACAACAGAACTAGCTCACTCAAGATAGAAACTAAGAGATAAATGTTAAATTTGGGGAGAGGAGGTGCATATTCTTACATAAAATTATCATGCAGAGTTCCAATCTCTGGATTACCAGGAAATCTATGAATTAACCTTAGAGGTGACTGTGCTGATCTGCAAGATGGAAACTGCAATTATGAGCCCTTACTGAACCCCTTCAGGAAAAGAAAAACACTTAACATGTGAATAAAATAGTAAACTACCGGTATACATTCCATTTTCCAGTTTGCAACTTCTCAGGGAGAACAGCACTGTAGCACTGTACTGAAAATATTATGTAGAGTCAGTTTTTTTTTTTCCTCGAATACGCAGGAGAGCTGCGCATCTTTGTATTAAAGAGGAGAGAAAACGGTCCCGTACAAGTTATGCCACCTCACTCCGGACCGAGCCATGAGGGGCATTTTACATGAATTGGAAAAAACTGATAAAAGACACGTTTGGTGAGGCTTGACCAACAAACCAGTCCTATCACACCTACTCTACCACTCGACCAACCTCCAATGCCCGTAAAGCTCGAGCACCTGCGAGGCACCACAAATGATGTTCATCATTATAAGCACGCATGATATTGCTGATACTTGGGGATGCTCCATCGAACACACACGAGTTGCGGTGTTTCCAAATAAGCCATGCACCCAAGATGATGAGCGAATTCAGACCCTTTCTTTGATCCTTCCTAACTTTCTTGATCACCTCCCGCCACCAATCCGCAAAAGATGTTTCATGTGGGCTAGGGACACAACATTGCCAACCAAACTGCTGGAAGACCATGAACCAGAATTCGCGCGCAAACACACAAGAAGTTAAAAGATGTTGAATGTCTTCCTCAGCTTGATCACACAGCGGGCATTGGCTCGGGTGTGGCAGCCCTCGCCTTGCGAGACGATCCGCTGTCCAGCACCTATTGCGGATGGCCAACCAGAGAAATACTTTGCATTTGCCCGGCGCCCATGATTTCCACAGGCGCTTCCATGGCTCAAAAAATACCTTGCCGGTAAAGAATGCATTGTATGCTGATTTAGATGAGAACTGTCCCGACTTGTCAAATCTCCAAATATGGTTGTCTTCCTCCTGAATTAGTATCACTTCATGTATAATGTCCCATAGCTGAAAATATTCAAAAAGCCCGATCAAAGAAAGTCCTCCCTGGATATCAGATGGCCACCTATGATTGAGCAAGGCTTCTGCCACGGTGCGCTGTTTATAACTTGACGGAACACAGGCCACAACAGCAGGTGCCAGCTCCGATAGAGTGCATCCAAAGAGCCACTTATCAGTCCAAAAGAGAGTATTAGCTCCGTTACCCACATGTGTAATCAGTGCAATGGAAAAAAGAGCCATCGCATTAGCATTTATAGGAATATCCAGGCCCCTCCATGGCCTATTCACATCAGTTTTCTTAAACCACAGCCAACGTATTTGCAAGGCCCATCCCATAATTTCAAGATTAAGAACACCGAGACCTCCAAGATCAAGTGGCATGCATACCTTTTCCCAAGAGACTAGACAAGAACCTCCGTTAACTTGTTTCCTTCCTTTCCAAAGGAAGGCTCTTCTTATTTTATCAATAGCACGGATAAACCATTTCGGCACATTGAGTGCGATGAGAACATAAATGGGAATGGCTGAGAGAACAAACCGGACCCAAGTGACCCGTCCAGCCATGTTCATAAGAGATGCTTTCCAACTTGGGAGCTTGTCTCCAATCTTCTCGATCCAAGGTAGCAAATCAGATTTTCTTAGCTTCTTGTCTGACACCGGCAAACCCAAATAAGTACAAGGAAAATCTGCTGGTGTACATGGCAAAGTTGTGTGCACCTCATCAACTTGCGATTGATCACATCTAATGGGAACCACACAGCTCTTCTGTAGGTTTGTTTGGAGTCCGGAGGCTTCACCAAATTTACCAAGAATATCCATAGTAAGGTTCATTTCCTGCTCATCCGGCCGGATAAAGAGCGCAACATCATCTGCATAAAGAGATATCCTTTGGCCCGGATTTCGTCGAGATAGGGGCTGCAATAGACCAAGATCGCTTGCCTTAGCAAATAAGCTGTTAAGAACATCCATCACAAGTATAAAAAGCATCGGTGATAAGGGATCCCCTTGTCGGAGACCGCGCTTATGTCGAATTTGATCACCCGGTTCACCATTTACAAGCACTCGAGTAGAGGCTGTAGTCAACAAGCTGGATATAAGGTTACACCAAGAATTACCAAACCCCAAATGAGCAAGGACTTCCATTAAGAACGACCAAGATATCGAATCAAACGCCTTCGAGATATCGAGCTTGAGGAAGAGACTCGGAACCTTCTGCTTGTGTAATACTTTGATTGTTTGCTGCACCAATATATAATTATCGTGGATACATCGCCCACGAATGAAAGCGCTTTGGTTGGTAGCCACCAAAGTATTCAAGAAAGGGGCAAGCCGATTTGCCAATATTTTTGTCACCAACTTTGCGAAGCTGTGCACAAGACTAATGGGGCGAAAATCCTTGGCCAATAGAGCTTCAGTCTTCTTTGGAATAAGAGTGAGATAAGCAGAGTTGAGCAGCCACAACTTACTAGCATTTCCTTGCTGTAAAGTGATGATCGCAGCCATAAAATCAGCTTTTATCAATTGCCAACAAGATTTATAGAATCTCCCCGTATAGCCATCCGGCCCTGGAGCTCTGTCCGCTGGCATGGACTTGATTGTGTCCCAGACCTCATCCTCCGTAATCGGGGCATCAAGCACCGAGAGGTCAATGCTGTCCCTGTGGAAATACTCAAGATTAAGAGTAGAAGGGCGAACAAACGCCGTCCCCAGCAAACTATCAAAATAGGAGAATATGGCCTCCTGCTTATCAGCTTGAGTAGTGACCACCCGATCATCATGTAGCAATTTGGTGATGAAGTTTTTTCTTTTTCGAAAACCAGCCTGCCTATGGAATAATGCCGTATTGGCATCACCGTCTTTAAGATAACGAATGCGTGATCAAGGAAATAAGCACTACTATGAGTATTAGGACAGTATATTTTTGCAATCAAGGAAAATGCTAAACTGCTAAGTCAACTAAATAGCGCACGGTTGCTGAAGAAGACAGGTGACAATGAGCCGTCAAGAAAGAAATTGGTACAAAATAGACAGGAGCAATACCATACACCTATCCATCTTTATTAAGTATCAGTTTGTAGATATGAATGTTAAACAGATATCGTGATGGGCACATATATCCTTGCTAAAAATACAGAATATACCGCACACGTAGACAGATAAGATTCTTCCAGCATCTTTTCCATCAGAAAGGAGGACATTTGGTAGTACAAATAAAGTCCACGGAGAGCGCACCACAAATAAGGGACATCAGGTAGTAGAAATAAGGTCCACGCAGGCATTTAAACTTTTCCAGAACAGGGTTTCCCCTGGAATAATTTCGTTACAGGGGCAATGAATTACAGCAATTCAGAAAAAACGTTCCCTGAATATTTCGAAGCTGCCTGCCCAGTGGTGACATGGTTACCGAAAACAGTTGCTATGTGCTGCCCAACAAGGCAAGATCCCCCATTTTGGTGTGACAGCAAAAATTCTAGTACTCCTTTGTCCTTATTCAGAGAATGTCGAGTTGCAGGGAGCAAGGCGAGTAACAGATGCACGGTACGAGTACATCCAGATTCGGGGACCAAATCTCTGTGCTGGGCTGCCCCCCTAAGATCAGATCAACTGCGAACACCTACCTACCACATCGCCACTGCTTCCGAGTTGGGTGTTGGGATCAGCTGCTCTTCAGCGATAAACGGCGGGGACCCATCCAATCGATCACCGATCCCAGGTCGGAGCATCGCAAACGGGACGGGAGCACGAACAGTCGCGTATGTCAACAGGTGAAAAACAGGGGGGGTGGGGGTGACGCACCATGGGCATACTTGCCGGCGGTGGGATCGGCAGTGAGGCAACTGCCTCCGGTTGGCGCCGGTGACTGGAGGTGGGCGGAGACCGCGCGGAGCCGACGCGGAGCGGCGTCCATCGGCGACTGCTGTAGAATGTCAAGCAGTCAACGCTGATCCGCAGGCTCGTTTATCTTTGCGAGGGAAGTGGGAAGGTGGCGGAGGCCGCAGCCGACGCGAAGGAGAAAAGTTCAGACAAATTGTTTTTTTATAGGAACAGACAAATTGTTTCTGATAACGAAAGGCAGATTTCAACATTTGCATTGCATCATGATTCTAAGGCTGACTCCAACAGATTGATGCAAATGCATATATAGCTCACACGGTGTACTGTGTCTTTTGAAAACCTGCTCCAACAGGCAAGGCAATCGGGTGAGGCAAACTGCTTTGGAGGAGAGAGAGGCTGCAAAAATGGATCCCCTCTCTCCTCGGATGCATCCGCGGGCGAGAGGAGGCGCGGGGCGGGACGCTTGCCCAGCACGCTGTGGCCAGGTTGTAGACGAAGTAGGCTTCGTCAGCGAGGGAGAAGCAAGATGCGAGGCCACGCGACGAGGAGAGCACGGCGAGCTCCGACGAGGCGGGGACGAAGGTGTCACACCCGGTTTTTATATAACCGCACATATATGCCAGGATCATGTCTCATACATGTAGTGACTCAAGTGAATAATCATGAACAGTGCATATTAAAATATTACACCCTTACTTAAGCAAATGACTCAAAGTTCTCAAACGACTCGAAGACTCGATAACGCTAGCGGAAGACTTCTAAACTCCATCACTCCACAGGGACGTCGACCGGGGGCTCCACAAGCTAGATGTAATCACCATATTCACCATCATAGAAGAATCCACCTCCATCTTCTGAGCAGCATTTCATATTTATGGGAGAGATAGCAAGTGTGAGTACATATCGTACTCCGCAAGTGTAAGAAAAGTATGACATGCAAGGCATAAATGAAGAAAGGCTATACATTGGTTTATTTGCTCAAATGCCAAGTTATGCTTAAACACATTTTAAAAGCAACCTATATTTCTAGGTGTTATGATACAAGCAAACAAAATAAATAAATCATAAAAAATATCAAACATAGTGCTCACAAAGCAAACAACCATCAACTAGTATTATCACAAGACCACTATTCCCGACTGATGCACACAAAGCATCCCATCAGCCCTCCAGTGCACACTAAGCATACCACTGGACAATCTGGTGCACACGAAGCATACCACCAGCCTAAACACAAACAACCACTGGTGCACACTAAGCATCCCACCAGTCAATGATGCACACTAAGCATTCCATCATTGTCAAACAAACAACCACTGGTGCACACTGAGCAAACCACCAGTCCTAAGTTCCATGTTGCTAAAAGATTATCATTATATTATTGAGTTGAAGTGAACCATTAGTCAAGATTAAATTAAATTAGGTGAATGACTCCAAAAGCATGGCTAAGCATTTACTACCAACACATAGACAAAACACTCATTGGGCGACAAGGAATAATATAGAACATGGCATAGACTCATGGGATTCAATATTAAACAAGCATGCATGTTTGCAAACAAAACATTTCAAACATGGGATCAAAATGGTCAAGGACACTTGCCTTCCTCTTGCTGCTCAGTGATGACCTCGAACTCTTGATCTTGGAAGTTCACGAACTCGTCTCCTATTTAACGCGTCCAAAGGAGAAACACACAAACAAACAAAATAAGAAACAGTACACCAAACAGTACTAAACTAGATCAAAAACAGTACCAAAAGATAGTACTCGTTCCTACGATCACGTGAGCGCAAGAATCACTAAAACGGAGTTATGAGTAAAAAAGTTATGCTAGTTTGAAGTTTTAGGGTTTAAAACAGAAAAAACAGAATTGTTTAAGGGTTAAACTGTAAATACAGAAAGGTTGAGGACTTATTTGTAAATATGAAAAGTTCAGGGACTAAGTGTAAAAGTTAAGGACTAAAATATAATTTACGAAAAACTCAGGGTTGTTTCTGTAAAAAGTCAGGACCTAAACATAATTTTATAAAAGGCTGAGGGCCTAACTGTAAAACTGCCCTTCTCTTAAATAGATTTAATTAAATCAGAAATTATTTTTAGAAAATAAGAAAATTCGTGAACCGGGTCTATGGACCAAGTCTACAGTTTATGGTGGACCGGGTTCATACCCGTTCAAGGAAATCTAATCTGGACCGTTAGATTAAGATCAAAGGGCTTGGATGAATTGGGGAGAGATGACGGCGGCGCAACTCGTCGCCGGCGAGCTGGCGCGGCGGAGGATCGCCGGAGTTGGCGCGATCTCACGCTACAATGCTCGGAATCTTGTCGCGCTTGGTCCAAACGGAAGATAAGAGAACAGAGAGCTCACCTAGGATGATCTCGAGCTTCGAAACGACTCAACGGCGGCTGGCGACGTAGAGGAGCGGCAGCTGGTCGTCGGCGTCGTCGAGGAAGCGGCTACGGCGTCGGGTTCACGTCGAAGACCCCCGAGACCGACTTCTCGGCGTCTCGCGAAGCGTCACGGCAACTCGGATAGAGCGGAGGCGGCTTCAATCGGCGCGACGTCGAGCTCCTTCGCGACGGCAATGGCGGGCGCGACGGTGACTAGGGTTAGGGCGCACGGGGCGATGCGGCGGCTTGAGACGAGAGAAAGAGAGGGCGGCCGCGGCTTGGTTTTATAGGCGCGGAGCGATCATCTCGTGCGAGGCTCGGAGTCCGGGCGCGGCGCGGCAGTTGAAGGCGGCGGCGACAGTGGAGTCCGGCTCGGTTACGACGGGAGGAAGGAGAAGGCCGGGCGGGCTTCACTGGGCCGCGAACTGAAATTGGGCCAGAACGAAAGGAAGAGAGAAAAGAGAAGAGAAAAGAGAAAAGAGGAATGGGCCAGCGGAGAAATGGCCCAAACGGCTAGAGAAAAAGAGATTTTCTTTTCTGTTTTCAAAATCATTTCGAATTCGAAATTTTCTACACGAATTTTGGAAATTCTTTTCCACCCAATAAAATCCTAAATGCAAATCTAAACAGCATGAATGCGACAAACACCTTAATATAACCTATGTTCAATTATATAATTTAGAAAATAATTCTTTTGCACAAGAAAAAGGTTAACACCCTATTTTATTTCTAACAAATTTCAAATTATTCAAAAATTAAAAAAAAATGAAAAAATCAAGGTGTTACAAGTCTACCCCCCTTAAAAGGAATCTCGCCCCGAGATTCGATAAGAAAGAAAAAGAGAAAGGTTAGGAAAACTAGGCTCTCACGTGAGTAGACTTCTCATTGTCCAAAGGTAAGGATTCTGCAACATACTCCAACTCTATCCCACTTTCATGAGTCAACTTAACCGTCTTTCTAGCACAATCTATTAAACCCTTGTGTCTAGTTAACCAATCCATGCCAAGTATCACATCTATTCCTTGAGTCTCCAATACTATAAGATGTGCAGTAAAATCTACCCCCCTTAGATTAATGCTTAAATTCTTGCATCCAAATTCTGCTCTCACTTCCCCTCTAGGAGAACTCACTATCATCTTGTTCCTTAACAAGGTAATGGGTAGACTATACTTGGCCACATACTTGGATGATATAAAAGAATGCGATGCTCCAGAATCAAACAATACGATAGCAGGATTTGAGTTGACAAGGAACATACCCATGACCACATCTGTTGCATTCTGAGCTTCTTCAACAGCCACATGATTGACACGTCCCTGGATATGGTTCTGCTTGGCTGGAGTAGAGGTAGTGTTCCCATTACGGTTAGACTGAGGAGTTGCACCTTGAGCGGGAGTAGTAGTCTGACGCTTTCCAGGACACTGACTAGCATAATGGCCCCTTTCTCCACAATTGTAGCAATTCCTACTTATCTGCCCAAAGCTAGATTTCTGTGAAGCTTGACCGGTAGGAGTTTGAACATTCTGTTGCTGATTCTGCCTCTGCGGTGTAGAAAACCCTTGACCTTCTGTCTGAACCCTCTGTTGATTCCCTTGAGCTCCAGAACGAAACATTGATCCTGACTGAGACGAGTTATAACGGGACCTAGAGTTGCTACTCCCTTGATTACCTTGGTTCATCTTGCGCTTGCGCTCCATCTGACCTCTCCTATTCTCTAGTATAAGAGCTTTGTCCACCATAGCTTGAAAGTTCTGAAAGTCGCGAGACTCAAGAGCATAGGCAAGACCATCATTCAAACCACCTAAGAAACACTCCTGCTTCTTCTCATCAGTATCCACCTCTCCTGGAGCATACCTAGACAACTGAGTGAAGCGTGTGACGTACTCATTCACAGACATAGCACCTTGCTTCAACTCTTAGAACTCTTTTCTTTTCAGCTTCATGACTCCATATGGCACATGATGAGTACGGAAACTATCCTTGAACTCCTGCCAGTTGATGCTATCAGGTTCCTCATGAGCATTGACATATGCTTCCCACCAATCAGCTGCGGGTCCAACAAGTTGATGTGACGCGAACAAGACCCTCTCCCTATTGTTGCATTGCGCCACTTGCAGCTTCCTTTCCACAGTCTTTAGCCAATCTTCAGCATCCATAGGTTCTACAGAATGTGAAAACGTAGGTGGCTTGGTCCTCTGAAACTCTCCAAGTTTGCTGGGTTGGTGCTGAGGGGCTTGCACAGGACCTTGTTGTAGTTGGGCTAAGTTCTGGGCCATAGTTTGGAGGATCTGAGTCTGCAAGGCGATGAATTGCTCCATATTGGGTTGCTGTGGAGCATGCTGCTGATTGTCGTTGTCGTTGTTGTTGTTGTTGGTGTTGTTGTTGTTGTTGCTCCTTCGGTTTGCCATCTGAGAAATATTGTGGATATACAGTTTAAGCCAAAGACCAAACTAACAGAAAAGTGAAGATAGGATGGTTTTGAACAAGATAGGTTAGCATAAGGCTAGAAAGAGTAAGATAGAGCCAAAGGTAGGAAATCTTTAAATACAATAAAGAAGATAGAGAGATAACCCATATTATACTAACTATAATATATTATGATAAAGATGTGTTTACAAAGACATGCTTCTTCACACATCGACACACAAACAAAAATCCAACTCAAGCATGGCTCACTCAAACTTAAAGCAATCACACTAGACTCATTTGTGAACACTTAAACCCATTACAACTCAACGCACTAACGACTCTTAATAAACTACTAAGGGACAATCTTCCTAATCTTCATCGGGATTTGGAATGTAAGCAGGGGGCGCACGAGTAGCATGCTTGCGAGAAGGCGAGTATGGAGTGTCTTCATCCGTCTCTTCATCAGAAGAAGGCTCCCAATCTTGAGGAAAATGGCGCTTCATTCTACGTATGGTCTTGACAGCTTCCTCATACTTCTCTCTCCAAAACTCAACTTCCTCCGTAGTAGCATCCAAATCCTTAGTCAAAGCGGTAGTGAGCTCCACTTGACGCTTCAGCTTGTAATGTCCTGGCGCACACACTGGCTCCACATGAGTGTAGGTAGATCCACTTGCTCGTTGGGGAAAATGAGCATACTCCGTTTGATCCAAGTCATCACGAAACCGAGAGCGCGTAACAAGATAGGCTTGGCGTGCAGCGTCACGAATCCCACTGTTGAAGCTTGCTCTTGCAGTAATGGCTTGATGTATCTTCTCCACCTTGTGAACTCCATTGATAGAATGCGGAGCAAAGAGGCGCACTTCAACATACCACTTCGACGAGTCATCTTCAATCACTTGAGTGCCAAGATACTCCGGTCTTCTCTCATATCCCAACTCTTGAAGCATCTCCCAAAGCATGGTTGGAATTCCTCGAACGTTCTCTCCATCAGAGCTATGCACCAAGACTTCACGAAAGGGTGGAAGATTAGGCTGCACTTGTACTTCTTGCTCCTCTGGATCATCATCACCATCATCATCATTTACTTGATTAGGCTCCTCTTGATGCTCTTCCTCCTCTTCATCCTCGACGGGATCCTCTTCTTCTTCCTCTCGGAGAATGGGCTCTTCCTCTTGCACAAGCAACTCTTCAACAATCACCTCCTTGTCCACTTCACGCTCAGGCGACGGCATCAGTGCAGGAGACTCACAGGAACAATCTCCACTGCAGCACTTGCGAGCGGTCTGCTTGGTACGGGCCATCTAAAAGAGATTTAAACAAGAGTTGGATCAAAAACCAATAGAACAGAAATGCCTTAAAAGAAAACATTTCAAGAGAAAGAATAGGCAAGAAGAGAGTACAAGAGAAAAGAATCCTAAAAGAAGTATAAAATTTCCAAATATATTTTTAGTTTTAAAACCAAATTAATCCTTAAGGGCGACCATTCTATCTAGGCTTGCGTCCTACGGTCAACACGGCTCTGATACCACTCTGTCACACCCGGTTTTTATATAACCGCACATGTATGCCAGGATCATGTCTCATACATGTAGTGACTCAAGTGAATAATCAAGAACAGTGCATATTAAAATATTACACCCTTACTTAAGCAAATGACTCAAAGTTCTCAAACGACTCGAAGACTCGATAACGCTAGCGGAAGACTTCTAAACTCCATCACTCCACAGGGACGTCGACCGGGGGCTCCACAAGCTAGATGTAATCACCATATTCACCATCATAGAAGAATCCACCTCCATCTTCTGAGCAGCATTTCATATTTATGGGAGAGATAGCAAGTGTGAGTACATATCGTACTCCGCAAGTGTAGGAAAAGTATGACATGCAAGGCATAAATGAAGAAAGGCTATACATTGGTTTATTTGCTCAAATGCCAAGTTATGCTTAAACACATTTTAAAAGCAACCTATATTTCTAGGTGTTATGATACAAGCAAACAAAATAAATAAATCATAAAAGATATCAAACATAGTGCTCACAAAGCAAACAACCATCAACTAGTATTCTCACAAGACCACTATTCCCGACTGATGCACACAAAGCATCCCATCAGCCCTCCAGTGCACACTAAGCATACCACTGGACAATCTGGTGCACACGAAGCATACCACCAGCCTAAAACACAAACAACTACTGGTGCACACTAAGCATCCCACCAGTCAATGATGCACACTAAGCATTCCATCATTGTCAAACAAACAACCACTGGTGCACACTGAGCAAACCACCAGTCCTAAGTTCCATGTTGCTAAAAAGATTATCATTATATTATTGAGTTGAAGTGAACCATTAGTCAAGATTAAATTAAATTAGGTGAATGACTCCAAAAGCATGGCTAAGCATTTACTACCAACACATAGACAAAACACTCATTGGGCGACAAGGAATAATATGGAACATGGCATAGACTCATGGGATTCAATATTAAACAAGCATGCATGTTTGCAAACAAAACATTCCAAACATGGGATCAAAATGGTCAAGGACACTTGCCTTCCTCTTGCTGCTCAGTGATGACCTCGAACTCTTGATCTTGGAAGTTCACGAACTCGTCTCCTATTTAACGCGTCCAAAGGAGAAACACACAAACAAACAAAATAAGAAACAGTACACCAAACAGTACTAAACTAGATCAAAAACAGTACCAAAAGATAGTACTCGTTCCTACGATCACGTGAGCGCAAGAATCACTAAAAACGGAGTTATGAGTAAAAAAGTTATGCTAGTTTGAAGTTTTAGGGTTTAAAACAGAAAAACAGAATTGTTTAAGGGTTAAACTGTAAATACAGAAAGGTTGAGGACTTATTTGTAAATATGAAAAGTTCAGGGACTAAAGTGTAAAAGTTAAGGACTAAAATATAATTTACGAAAAACTCAGGGTTGTTTCTGTAAAAAGTCAGGACCTAAACATAATTTTATAAAAGGCTGAGGGCCTAACTGTAAAACTGCCCTTCTCTGGAAATTAAATAGATTTAATTAAATCAGAAATTATTTTTAGAAAATAAGAAAATTCGTGAACCGGGTCTATGGACCAAGTCTACAGCTTATGGTGGACCGGGTTCATACCCGTTCAAGGAAATCTAATCTGGACCGTTAGATTAAGATCAAAGGGCTTGGATGAATTGGGGAGAGATGACGGCGGCGCAACTCGTCGCCGGCGAGCTGGCGCGGCGGAGGATCGCCGGAGTTGGCGCGATCTCACGCTACAATGCTCGGAATCTTGTCGCGCTTGGTCCAAACGGAAGATAAGAGAACAGAGAGCTCACCTAGGATGATCTCGAGCTTCGAAACGACTCAACGGCGGCTGGCGACGTAGAGGAGCGGCAGCTGGTCGTCGGCGTCGTCGAGGAAGCGGCTACGGCGTCGGGTTCACGTCGAAGACCCCCGAGACCGACTTCTCGGCGTCTCGCGAAGCGTCACGGCAACTCGGATAGAGCGGAGGCGGCTTCAATCGGCGCGACGTCGAGCTCCTTCGCGACGGCAATGGCGGGCGCGACGGTGACTAGGGTTAGGGCGCACGGGGTGATGCGGCGGCTTGAGACGAGAGAAAGAGAGGGCGGCCGCGGCTTGGTTTTATAGGCGCGGAGCGATCATCTCGTGCGAGGCTCGGAGTCCGGGCGCGGCGCGGCAGTTGAAGGCGGCGGCGACGGTGGAGTCCGGCTCGGTTACGACGGGAGGAAGGAGAAGGCCGGGCGGGCTTCACTGGGCCGCGAACTGAAATTGGGCCAGAACGAAAGGAAGAGAGAAAAGAGAAGAGAAAAGAGAAAAGAGGAATGGGCCGGCAGAGAAATGGCCCAAACGGCTAGAGAAAAAGAGATTTTCTTTTCTGTTTTCAAAATCATTTCGAATTCGAAATTTTCTACACGAATTTTGGAAATTCTTTTCCACCCAATAAAATCCTAAATGCAAATCTAAACAGCATGAATGCGACAAACACCTTAATATAACCTATGTTCAATTATATAATTTAGAAAATAATTCTTTTGCACAAGAAAAAGGTTAACACCCTATTTTATTTCTAACAAATTTCAAATTATTCAAAAATTAAAAAAAATGAAAAAATCAGGGTGTTACAGAAGGCGAGCGGCGGCGTCGAGCAGGAGTATCCCCGCGGCGGCGTGCGCGACGGCGAAGAGTGGGGAGCCCAGCGCACGCGCCCACGACGGTGAAGAGCTGAGAAGAACAAGGATGGGGGAGAAAGCAGCGGACTCGGCGGCGGTGGGGGACAACGGCCAGGCGGGCTCGGCGGCGCTGGACGGCGTCCAGTACTGCAGCGAGCATCCCTATCGTCCTCCAAGTCGAGCCCTTTCTTCCCGCTCGGCGGCCACCCGCCGCCATCCGCCTCCCGTCGTTGCCGCCGCCCTTCCGCATATGCGCACCTTGCCGCAGCGGCGTTAAATTCTCCTGCTCCTCCCTCTCGCTCCCCTCCGCCGGCGGCTACTCCTCCTCCTCCCTCCCAGTGAGCCCCGACTGCCATGGCTGGCGAGCTCCACGTGGTGAGCCGCCGTGGCGGGTGAGCTCCGTGGCCAGCTCCGTGAGGCGAGCTTAACGTCGACGGCGTGCCCAGGCCGCCATGCCGTGGCTGCCATGTCGCGCAACGCGAGAAGGCGAGGCGAGCAAGGCAGCGCACGAGGCAGCCATGCGTGGCGCAGCGCGGCGCGGAGGTGGGCGCAGCGAAAGTGGGCGCGGCACGGAGGTGGGCGTAGTCCGCTATCCAGCAGCAGCACACGGACGCGCAAGCCGGCGTCGCTGTCGCTGTCGCTGTCGCCGTCGCCGTCGCTGTCTCTACTTCAACCGACAGCAACAGCAGCTGCCGATGGCATTGCACGGCGGCAGCGGGCAGGTCGGGGCGCTGGGGCATCAGCAGCTGCTGCTGCTGACGTGCTGCGCAACTCCAAGTACACCCGCGCGGCGCAGGAGCTCCTCGAGGAGTTCTGCAGCGTGGGGCGCTAGCAGATCAAGGGCGGCGGCTGGGGCGGCCGCGGGACGTCGTCGTCCATTCCTGACGCAGCACGACCAGAAGCGAGGGACGCAGGGGCGAGCGGCGGCGCAGGCCGCAGGGCGAGCGGTGGGGGAGAGAGAGAGAGAGCGGACGGGAGATGCGACGCGAAGAAAATGCGATAGCTGTTGGAGCCGGTGCGTTAGGAAGGAGATTAAATCTACTGCATACGAGATGCAATCTTCAATTTGCCTCTCAGAATTGCTTCTCTTTGTTGGAGTTAGTCTAAGCTGTATGAACAGAGAAAACGACTGTTGTACAGTTTTCACTGAACTTCTACCTTAGTTCTACTATTACATCTACTACATTAGTTTTACTATTACATCTGTATTACATGTTGTTTGCCTTTGCAGGCAAGACTACTTTTCTGATGAGAAGGAAGTCCCTGCATCACTTGAATGATGATGACGATGATGGCATATACAAGAACAATCGATTGGGAAGGATCCATTCTCGATTCATTCTGGGTTGTAGACACGTGTCGGCGGATTCAATATAGGAAACATTTTTTTAAGCCCGTGTAGTACAGTATTGGAGTAGTAGTACATGCTACTGTGGAACCTAAGGCTGCACGTTTACAAGAGCATACAGATATTCAGAAAAGGTGGAAATATTGAACATATATACTAAACTTTATACTGAGGAACTTAAAGTTTTTCTTTATAACACAGACCATATATCTTGTATTTCTCTGCATATAGCATTGTCTCTGACTGGCGAGTTTTGCTTCCTGATCATGGCAGGAAGCATTGTCCGCAGCGTCAGTAAATGAAAATCGACTTATTTCATGGTGTGGAATGAACCATCGCGTAATCCAGTCTCCTGTATGGCCGGCCGTATTGTTATATTTGATCATTACTCAAGTAATTACAACTTCTGCCTCGGCGATTCTGTCTCTCGAAGTTGTGCATACATGTCTGAGATTTCTTTTGCAAATAATGCCTTTGCTTGCGGTCTTTTGACTATTAGTGTCATGGAGCGTCAGCAACCCCGATTTCAGTATCAGCTTCTCTAACAAAAATAGTTATGCCTACCTTGAACGTTGGGGTGAGGAGACCATTTTCCAATGTGAATGGTTCAGCAACAAGAGTAACGGCTTTTGCAAATTCAAAACCTCTTAGCTGGTATAACAAAGCACACAGCCATCACTAAGGAATCACACCTATAATAGACAGTTTCACTCAAGGATACAACATGCAAGGTCGAAACAGAAGAGAGAAACCTGGGCCTCCTTTCCGATAGAATCCATATCAGCCAGGACAGCAGCTTTTGTTCTAGGATCAGCACAGAGTTGTCTTAAGTCCTCATACTACAGAACAGTAAAGACAGCTTAGAATATAAACAGGGACCAACATGTTTTGCGCAGAAGCATTCTTAAGCGAAAAAAAGTGTGTTCTATGCGTCATCTAGTTGACAGCTAATAACATCCATTTGAAGAACCGAAAATTTCAAGCATGGACTATTTGTTTGGTTCTTTCAGCCTAAGATTTGCTTGCTTAAACACAAAAGGCTTGCCTAGGCATTCTCCATATTATTTTACCTGGATTCCTTCTGATGCAGCCCAAGCCTTCAACACCTCTGGTCCAACTGCTACAATTGCAACTAGGGAAGAGTTGAAGCTATCGCCTACATCCAGTCAACAGATTTAGAGTATAAATAACAGTAATTGATGGTTACAACGTACTGAATCATGAATATTACCATATATAAAGCATTGGGCAATGAACTTGCACTTAGCATACACGTTCTCAATCTTCTCCGGGGCTATGTATTCTCCTTGCGCTAACTTGAAAATGTTCTTTTTCCTTGAACCCAGAAGAGTATAATAAGATTAACAAATTGAAGACAGAAACTACTCAACCAAACAGGCTCTAGTAAAAATACTCTAGGACGAATGTGCATAAAAACAGATAATTATTAAAATAAAATAATTTCCCAACTGACATGCTGTGGTATCAATATCTAAGAGCTTGAGAAGACAGCTACCATTTTGACGCTACAACAACATACAGAAATGTTTTATATTGTTTATTATGCATCATCCATTCCAGTCCTCTTGATCAGCGTCTGCACAACTTTAGTAATAAACATTGCAGCAATGAGTAAATTGCATTACACCACCAAGGCTGGCACACCGCATACCTATCAATCTGGCCCAATCAGACCTGAGCTCGTGAGCAGTAGACACTGCTTGCAGCCACAATGCAAGATGCTCAGCGGTGAGTTGGGGGTGCTGATGTGAACATGCGTGCATCAGCACGGTTAACATGTTAACAGACAGAAACCCAAAGCAATGGTGCAGGACTAATGCAATTTTCTCTGAATATAAAGCAAAGGGAATCTTGTAGAAAAGGTTTCACCAAGTGCACCATATCCATTTCATGCACCCTAACAACTAACTTAGATAGACATGGAGCGGTTAAATATGATTTTGTCCTTTGCAATTAATGCCAATGCGATGAATGATTGGGTGCACCTTTTGCTCGAGTGCCTACTCAGCAACGAAATGCTGGAACATGATTCAGGATTTATGGGATATATCTTAAGATGTTGCTGACAGTGGCATGTCGACTTTCTATATCAGGTTTGAACTGATACTACGTTTTTCAGTTCCTTTTTCTATTATTTGACAAAGTGATATATTTGCCCTACAGTCCAACCCAATGAGCAAAAGTTAGATCGAGCATGTGAGTTTAAGCTTTCACTGCTTCAAATCAATGTAAACAAAAGCATAAGGCGCACCATTGTTATCACAATCCAGAAAAATAAAAGAGAGTCTGAAATAGCAATCTGTATTCATTCAGCTTTACCTATCTATAATTTTCAGACGCCCGGCAGGCAGCTACAAATCTATGTCTCCAGTATGCAACCAACCATCATCGTCAATAACCTCTCTTCTGTAGTTTTTAAATGCATTTATATATCAAAACTTGGTGATACATATGAAAATGTAATAAAAATTTGAAGATATCAAGTTACGTTTGAACTTCATCTTGGTAGTAACCACGAAATATTATAGGACCCCTAACACAGATTTCTCCACGAGGATATGGTTGATCTTCTGAAGTATAATTCATTTCTGGAACATCCACGAGTTTATCCTCTGAAAATGAAAACATGATTTGGGTTATGGACGCTTGTGAGAACCATGCACATAGAAAAACTTCATCCAATCAACATGGATAATCCTAAAAACAAATGAAATATCTAATGCATTAAGTAACGACTCAGGATAATACTTAACATAGAAGAAACTAGAGGTCAGAATTAGTTTCTTCCGTGCAACTATTTTCAATGGTCAACTTTTGAGGTATTTGGGGTGGTTTCTCTATGTACTTTAGGACCTTCCTACATGAAGTTCATTAATATAAGTTCTCGAAAAAATATATCAATAAACTTCATGAGAAATTACTGATGATTTCATATCAAGTTTTAGCCAACTTTACCATTCAAAAAAGTATTAGCTAAGCAAATTAAGTAATATCCTTCAAAATCCGAAAACAGAACTTACCACAAGAAGGATTTGGAGATCCAACATGACCAATTAATTTATCACCAACATCCATTGTACTAATGACACAAGATGTTTCTGTCATACCATATCCTTCAAGAACTTCACCACCGAAACATCTATAACAAGTTTTAACAGAATTCGTCAGCAGCAAAGGCAAGTAACAGAGAGTCATCATTCCCACCAAGAGAGCACAGAAGACATCAGCTTACATTCTTAGAAATTCCATAACATCTGGCGACAATGGAGAAGCACCTGAAGTCATTAGTCTCACTCGTCCACTAAGCCTAGCTTTTATTTTGTTAAATACCAACTTGTCCCACATTAGTGATGGATTTCTCCCTGAGAGAAGTTAAGTAACCTTTCATCATGGACGTAGGGTATGTAGGTTACCAACAAAAAGATAAAATGGAAGAATGAAATAAATGAAAAACTGAATCTATAAGTCTGACAGAAGTACAAGTGGATTCAACTATTGCTATAAAAAATACTCTGTCGAACAAATGATCGGAACTACTAATGCCCATGACATAATAGGCTAGACAAGTATTCAGCCAAATATTTTAGACTTATGACACAGTGGAAGCGAACATAATTTATCGAGCTCAAATAAGTTTAACCTAACATAAATGAACACCATAAACTTCTTACCATTTATAATCGCTTGCCTCTTGGCATTGTATGCAGTACGAAACAACTTTCTTTCAAACCACCAGACTCCTTCACAGCATTTGTAATTCTACAGATTAATATGCACCTAGGTAGTTAATAGTGCTAAAGAAACAGCCTTAAAGAAGATGTGACTCACATAGTCACGTCCAGCATAAAAATGTTTGAATTACTGATAGAGTTATCTTACGTACGCAGCATAAATTCTGTTATATAACCGGGGAACACTTGCAAATACTGTTGGTCTTAAAGAAGCCAGATCATCCATAAGCTTCAAATTATCCTTGAAAATCAGTTTAGCATGATTGTCAAAATAAAAGATGTGGACTCAGAGCTAAAGTTAAAATATGGCATATCAAGTAAATATGCATATTTATTATTTGATAAATGCCGCACGGATTTTTTGCTTCCTATCAACCGACATGTTAAAGGGACAAAACCACACTGGTGCAGTTGATTGGGATGGTGTGAACAAAGAAAGTCAGTTAGAAAATTGTGATGCTGCATTGGTGGGAAAATAATCCTACGAGACCTGCACACATATTTGAGTGCTAGACACAGTTTATGGTGTGACACCGACACGTGGCCTAAGTCACCATACGACTCATGCATGAAGTTTTTTTTTTTTTTTTTTGAGTTTGACTCATGCATGAAGTTATGAAAATTATAGGTGAGAAAACAAGGAAATAAAATGCCATGTGCCGCACCGTCTAGCCCTCACAAGCATGACATCAGGTCTCGTTGGATTATTTTCCACATTGTTGTGGAGTGTGGAACTGGGGATAGGTCAGCAGCATAAAAGTGTAGTGAACAAAAAAACATGCGAACACTAGTTATTAAAAATTCTACAGTTGGGTTTGGATGGTTATCATGGACATGAAAATCTATAATAAGATCCATCCGCTCAGTTAATCCCTAAAGTCCAAATGGCTATTAGGCATTAGCTTTGCCTTTTGCATTATAGTGTCGTGACTATCGTCTTGTCCACCGTTAATGAATGCGCTGTCTGCATTTTGACTCGAGTTTGCATATTCACCCATTCTTCATTGCTTGTTTTTGCTGATATTAGCAAGTGGTTTTGTGGGCCCTTTCTTCTGATTTTATGGAGGGCAGTTCTTTTTCTTGTATGCGCACATGCTATTTGTTTTGGAAATGCACACAAGGCATGTGCTTCCAGAATTCTTTCTAGTGTGCGTGTATAAATATGGGGTCCAAAAAATGAAATTGCAAGCAGCTAGAGGGACATAAGCAGGAAGATATGCATGGGGTCCAGAATTATTACACCAGCTTGCAGCTTGAACTATTATTTGTCCGTCGTACAGTTCTGGTAAGGATGCTGGATGTCCTCCACTATCCTTACCTAGTTCAAGCTGGACTGTTCAAGGTCCCGACAGCACGAGTTTAAAGACGTGAAATTATGATTAGTAGATCTTCAGCCTTTCGCTGCTACTGCTACATTGGGTGCACGTTGAATACGAATTTAGTTCTTGCAAAGGTCATTCATTTTTGGCCGCTCAGATAGCACTTCTGTACTACTGGTACGGGTAATACTCGCTTTGGGCTGTCAGGCAGCCTCTCAGGCTGACTTCATCAGCGATAGCCAAAGCCATTTTTGCATGTCGAATGCTACTGTTCACGGAGAAATCCTTCTCCAACAGAGAAGGCAACAGAGAAGCCATTTGTGCATAAGAGGAGAGAGGGAAGCTATTTTTAGCTTCCCTCTCTCCTCCGATGCATCCGCTGCGGCGCGCGCGGAGGCGGGCCCCGGAGGCGGTGGCGCGCGCGGGAGAGGCGGTGCTGGCGCGCGCGGGAGAGGCCGCGGCGGCGCGAGGGGCCGCACCGGGAACAGGCGCGCGCGGCGGCGTGGGCGAGCGGCGGTGGCGTGACGCGGAGGTCGTGAGGCGGGCGAGGCGGGCGAGGCGGCGTGGGCGAGCGCGCAGCGGAGGCGTGCGTGCTGCGGGTGGAGCAGCGGACGCAGAGGCGGACGTGCCGGGGCGCACGCGGTGCGCGCAGTGGCGGCTGGCGCGGCGGTGTGCGGCGGTCAATCGTGCCATCCCTCCCTCTCCCGAGCTCCACAATCGTGCCATGGCCGCCCCTGTTCTTCCTCTTCGCAGCAGCCGCTCCTCACAACCAAATCTCAAATTGGTGGCTCAAATGGTTGTGCCTTGACCCAAGGATCCGAATCCCCCACTATGTGGCTGCCCTATTCCCCTTCCCCATGCTGGATTTGAGTTCCTGGAGCTCCTCCATGGCGGCCAGAAAAAGAGCAGCTGCTCTGTTCGGGGCGAGCACTGCCCTTGGAGGCGCGGCGGCGACGCGGGGCGGCGCGCGGCCAAGGCGGGCGAGCTGCGCGAGCCTGCGTCGCGGCGCGTGCGCGTGCCGAGGCACCGAGCTGCGCGCGCGCGGCGGCGCGGGCGCGGCGGAGCAAGGCGAGCGGCGCGGGCGAGCTGCGTGTCGCGTGCGCGTGCGAGCTGCTGCCGCGGTGGAAGCGGTGGAGGAGAGCGGAAGCGGGGCGGCGCACGAGCTGGTGGGGTGAGGACGTGGGCGGGGCGCGGCGGCGGTGCCGATTTGCGTGTACGCTACGGTGTCGGGGCGCCGTGTCTGCCCGTGTTCCGCCACTTTTTCGCGCTGTCCCCGCCGCCCGGTACGTCGTGGCGGTGCCCCGTGCGATGAGCGCGCCGTGCAAGGACGCCATGAGTGACCCGTGCTCACCGAGGGAGGCACCATCAGCTGCTGCCTCTGCTTGTTTTGGCACCAGCAGCAGCGGTGGCGTGCTTCGTTCAAAGCTGGAGGAGAGCGAGCAAGCCCCGCCAGCGGCTGCTCCTGGCCGGGCGCGGGAGGAAAGAGCAGTCCGGAGGAGGAAGAATCCTCAGGCGTGAAGGGTCTGCGCTGCAGCTCGACGGGCGGAGCGGAACGGGGCGATACGTGGCCGAGGCGGGCGGAGCCGATGCCATGAGCAGCGGCAGCGGCGCGCGAGCACGGACATGGCGCGGGCGGGCGTGCGAGAGAGGAATCGGCGGCGGCGCGCGAGCGCGGAGGAGGGCGCAAGCGCGGACGCGGCGCGGGCGCGCCGGGGCAGGCGTGGAGGCGGCAGAGGGAGGGCGCAGCCGCGGCGGCGGGCGACGGCGGCGAGGGGGCGAAAGCGGAGGCAACGCGCGGCGCGCGAGAGGCGCACGGAGGTGGCGAGTGGAGAGGCAGAGCAGAATGCAATGAGAAGAATGCATTGGCTTGTTGGAGAAGAGACAATGCGAACGAAATGCAAACCACTGTACAGAGTACGCAATCATAGATTTGGCTCTCAAAAATACAATGCCTTGTTGGAGTCAGCCTCACCTTTGCTCCCGGCTGGCGAAGCTGGTGATCTGTAGTGCTGCCTGCTTAGGCCCTTTTGTTGACGATTATGATTCTAAGGATTCACCTTTTAGATTGTGATTTTCAGAATTTGAGATTGTAGAATCTGTATGACAAAATCTGAAAGGTGTTTTTGTTTGTCTAGATTCTATAATCTAGCTTATAGATTATTTAAGTCACTTACAGTAGGGTCACAGTGGCAAATAGGTAAATATATGTGCCATAATCCAGCAAAAGTTAGGCCCTCTTTGTTTCAGCTTTTGATTCTAGATTCTGGATTTTAAAAGTAGAAGCTAGAACAAAAGGTTGGATTTTGAGTCTGGATTCTATAATCTGGTTCAGAATCCACGGCAGAATCCACAATCTGTTCTGAACTAGCTTTTGCTAATTTATGGCACATATATTTACTCATTTCCACTGTGATCCCACTGTAAGTGACTGAAATAATCTATAAGCTGAATTGTGGAATCTAGACAAACAAACACCTTTTAGATTTTGTCATACAGATTCCACAATCTCAGATTCTGAAAATCACAATCCAAAAGCTGGATTTTTAGAATCATAATCGCCAACAAAGGGGGCCTTAGTCCAGAACAGATTGTGGATTCTGTCTCGAATTCTGAACCAGATTATAGAATCCAGACTTAAAATCTAACTATTTGTTCCAGCAGCTTCTGCTTTTAGAATCCAGAATTAAAAGCTGAAACAAAGGGGCCTTAGGCTGCAGCATTTTACCATCTTGCGCCATGTACGTGTACTCGATGAGAGACTTCTTGTCCGTTCTTGACTCAAGCTTTACGAGGTGCTTTCGATATTTTTACAGCGGCCGTCGACGTAATGGACGCCACACTAATGGATTTACGTTTTATTTGTTTGAAAGCATCATTTGGAGAATGTGTTTCGCCTGGGGGCATGGCACCATCCAAACACGCAAAACCGTCGTGCCTGCCAAGACAAATCATTCATTCCTAACTTGGCATCGAGTTTGGTCAGGCAAATCACCGAAGCATCATTCAAACAGGGAGTCAAGTACGGATGAGGACGCTATAAACTCGGGGAATCCTCGTGTCTTGGCACGCAGGAGGAATTGAGAATCCACGTGTTGGAAAGGTCATTATCGCTTGCATGTTTCTCATGAGGCCCGCCCGCACATGCAAAAGCTGGAACGAGGTTTGAGCTCTGTGAGGACGAGAAAGAATCGTCCAGATCACCGCCACAAGAGCCTGCTGTCTGCACATGGAAGCCTCTCCCTGATCTAGTACTGATGACACTACTTAAATGTTGATCGAGCTTCTCGAGGAATCGTCAGTGGATTAGGTGTGCTGATCGCCGATCTCGTTTCCCGGGTAAAAATGGGAAACCTAGTCTCAACCAACCAATCATCCAGATTCCAGGGCTCCTGATGGTTGCCTTTGGCCCTATCCCTATCTGTTGTAATATGTTCATCATGACCATTATCAGTCTCGGAAAGCAAGGTCATTATGGATTCATCTCTGAATTGTTTAGGATTTGTTGATAGCATATGAATCTCATATAAACTGGAGTGTGTTTTCTTAGAGAATCAAAATAATTCGATGGTTTAAAATGTCCGGAAAATTGTCGTTTCAAATGTTAACCTCTGTCCCTCGAAGCGAAGGCCAGAGGAGTTTGCTCGAATCACCATGAGTCCGACTAGGCGACTACTACTAGTAGTATTGACTGCTGAATGGCAGCAGCAAGCTATTTTTCAAAAAAAAAAAAGAATGGCAGCAGCAAGCGTTGAGCTGTACTCCTTTGTTCACCTCCGGTGCCAGACACACGCAAAGCTGCACAAAGTGGCGACTGGCGAGATGCAGGGGCAGGTCCCGTCTATTCGGCCTGGAATTGCGAAAAGAAGGGAGGAATACGATGCGAGGAGACAGAGAACTCTTTTCGCGTAAAACCATCCTGCAAATTCTGTCACTGCAAATGCACCGTGCAAAATGGAAGAGCTATTGCTCAAAAAAAAACAAAATGGAAGAGCTTTGTTTTGTACTACTAGTACTGGCAACTGGTGGCGCTTGATTGCTGGTTGATGCTTGATGTTGAGATGCTTAATCACCAGCCGCCGATGCAGCTTCGTATTATTGCTGGTGCTTTGTTGCAAGCTTTAGGCGAGAGGCCGGCCGACCACGGAATTGCTTCTGGCGCGCCGCGCGCCGCCGCTCGTCGTTAATAAGCTTCGTAAAGCGCCTCATCTCACCAGTCACCATTGCGACGTGGAATTTTCCTGTGCGATCCGTGGTCGGCACTCGGCAGCAGCGCCACTTTGTCGTGTCCTCTCGTGTAGGCTTTGCGCTCGGAACGCTACTTTTCGTTGGCTGCGCTGCGCTCGGAACGCGGTGGAGGCCGCGTCGTTCGCCTCTCCGACTCTTTCTTTTTTTTTTTTGAACCCTTTCTAGCCTCTCATGATCTCATCTCGCTCGGTCTAGTCTAGCCTCTCATCTCGCTCGGTGAGGTGATTGATGGTTGTGCAAAAAAAGTTGACTTTTCGTGAACCCGTTCGCCCTTTACGAGCAGGCCACTTTCCAAGCCTCGCACGTCCTCTGTCTGACTCGCGTTGGCTTCCAGACTTGTCCGCACATTGCACAGAGCGCTCCAGCTATAGACACGAGCAGAGGATGAGAAAATGACGAGAGAAAAGAAAAAAAACACAAATGGAATCACATCATCTCGGAGGCTTGAAACCCAAGACTTATTTAACAAAATGAGATGGTTTAGAGCAGGCTCGGAGTTACATTTACGATTTCCATTGCAGTTACTATTTGATTACTACTCCTACTACATGTACTCCCTCCGTCCCAATTTACTTGGCATCCTACTCTAATCTAGTTTTCTCAAAATAATTGTTATTCTCACTTTTCGATGCACCTTTCTTTTTTTCTAATACATCTCTATCTTTATCTCTCTCTTCCGCGTTTTCTGCGCACCTATTTTTACTAACTTTCTTTAATCTATATGTCAAGAGCTAAAACGATAATTATTTTAGGACGGAGGGAGTGATACGCTTTTTTTTTTCTCCCGCGTTTCAAACGTCACAACTGACAACAGGTCTGGGTCTTCGGGATCCCCGTTTCCGGACATCATTAGTAGTAGTAGACCTTGACGGCGGTAAAAACGCTGCATCCCGTTCTCATCAAAGCGTTCAGCAGCAGCCCCGCAGCCTCGCAGGCGTTCCGCAGCGGCACCGCATCGCAGCGCAGCTCAGCTCAGCGCCGCGAGAAAGAAAACAAAACCGGAAAGCCGGGGCAGCGGCGTTTCCGTTCCTCTCTCTCTCTTCCCTCACGCGCTCCCCGCCCGCGTCGTCCCGCGATGGCCGCCGCCGACGACGACCGCGCGCACCGCCCCTACGATGCCCCGGCGGGGGAGTACGACCGGCCCTACCGCAACGAGGTCGTGCCCTACGGCGGAGACCGCCGCCTCGACGTCGTCGTCAAGCCTCCCGCCAGGTCGCCGCCGCCGCCGCTGCCGGCGTCCACCAAGAGCGGGGGAGGCGGGGGCGGGGCGTCGGCGTGGTGCTTCAGCGACCCGGAGATGAAGAGGCGGCGGCGGGTGGCCAGCTACAAGGCCTACTCGGTCGAGGGAAAAGTCAAGTCCTCGCTCCGCAGGGGCTTCCGCTGGATCAAGGCCAAGTGCTCCGAGCTCATCCATGGCTGGTACGGATCGCATCTTCTTCTTCCTCTTTTTTTTTTCTTCTCTCGGTTTCCTGCCCCTTGGATCCTCTGCTCTTCGTCTCAATAGTTTGATGCATGAAACTGACGGTTGCTTACTTTGGGGCCCAATCACCAAAAAAAGCCTCCTTCCCCTTGGCAATGTGTGATGCTGAGAAGTTCAACTCTTGCTGAAAGTGTTGCTATTTTTGTCCACTTGCTATGCATTGGTATAATTGATTGGAAGTGTCCTTGTGTCTCGTTGGAGCATCGTTCCTAAAATGGATCGAAACTCCCTAGTGCACAGTAGCCTAGTAGGACAGATCTCTATCGAATTACAAACTCATCGCAAGTTGTTATTCCTTTGCCGTTCCTCTGAATCAACAAGATGATAACGCCTACTCCTACATTACTACTTCATTTATCTGATGACGATGATGTTTTTGTTATCTCACAAAATTTCATTCTCTCTTGTTTTCCAGAGTCTGGGATGTTGGTGCAATTCTGTTGGGTTGGAGGATGCTGCAACAATGTTCGAGGAATGAATGGACGTTGGGTGTATTTTTGCTAAGTTGCTCCCCGAATGTGGAAGTGATTTGTTCGTGACATATTGTGTAGGAACTTTTGCCTCCTGGTTATAGGAAGAATTCGAAGATCTCCTGATATTGCTTGTTACTGCCTGCTAATTGACCAAATGTCTTCAACTATATTTGAAGAAGGAATCTTGATGATTTGATGATTTGCTCCTACTCCTATAGCTCTTCCCTTAAGCTCGTGTAATTTAATGGCTGGCATCCTGTCTTCCTTTCTGTTGCAATTTGCGCAGCCAGGCTTTCGTGCATTTGTATGATAGAGACATGATCGACTGCGTGACTGAGAACGGAGTGGCTTTTGAAAGATTCAATTTCATTTTCCTTGTTTTGTCTGCAAACGACGCCTATTTTATGGTGTATGATGAGTTCATCCATAACCTAGTAATCTTAGCAAATGCTTGCACAACCTTTTTTTTTTTGGAGGGGGGTCCTTTTCCGTGGATTAACTTATATTTTGCTAATGTTTGTTACTAAAATTCGACATTCTCACTGTGTGAAAACATCATACTAATAGTGTATGATCCAGGACTAGACCCGCGAAAACCAATGAACGAGGCACTGTATCCCTCGCCAAAAAAAAGAAAAAACGAGGCACTGTATTAGGCCCTGTTCGTGTCTTTAGGCCTAGAGGTCACATCAAAACTAATCTTGCTATTTAAGCGTCTTAAATAAGTTTAATTACAAAACCTTTTTACAGATGTGGGCTAATTTGCGAGACGAATCTAATGAGCCTAATTAATCTATGTTTCGCTACAGTGATGCTACAGTAACTATCGTCTAATCATGGCTTAATTACCCTCATTAGATTCGTCTCGCAAATTAGTACAAGGTTCTGCAGTTAGTTTTATAATTAGACTTATTTAAGACGCCTAAATAACAAAATTAGTCTTGATGTGACCTTTAGGCCTAGAGAAACGAACACCCACTTAATGCAATGAGCTACTGTTTGCTTCCGTTTTGTGTGTGTGTGTGTGTGTGTGTAGTGGATGTTCCTACGGCAAGATCTCGATCTTGAGCTTGCTGAGCCAGCATCACGTCCAACACTCTATCCAACAAATCAGCAAATTATTTTTCTAAGTTATTTCATCTGAGGTGATGTAAGTGGGTACTCGTCTACTCGATGAGTATTTGTGAGTCAAGATTTTAGTTCATATAATCTACTACGTATTTTAAGATGGTATAAAATTCTACTAGCTCATTTTAAAGAAGTTTAAGTCGACTCATGACCCATTTATATAATCTACTAGCCTTTTAAGATGATGAAAAATTCTAGTTTATTTTAAAAAGTTTTGAGCCCACCGACGACCCAAACATTGAAAATTTGCTTCTCTACCAAACAGCTGGCACAGTTTTTTTTTTTTTTTTTTTTTTTTTTTTTTTTTTGGCACCGCCGGCACAGGTGGCACGGGCGCACTGTTCTGTAGCGGCTGGGCTTCAAACTGGCGCCTGCCCACGTCTGGAGTGAGCTGTTTCCCTTTGAGCTTGAGCTGACTTTGTTGCGGCCTTTTCTCTGGGTCACGTTGACTTCTTCCAGGAAACCAGCCCAGGGAACTAGCGGGAGACGCGACTTTGAAGTACTCGCTCTATTTCAAAATAGAATATGGTTCTATACCAGATTTATAGCATTTTTTGTTTATCTAGATAAGTGGTTGTCCGTATATGCAATAAATCTGGACACTTAAAAACATAGACAGATTTACATATATTATGAAACGGAGGGAGTGGTAGTTTTGGTTTGGTGGCACTAAAACTTTTTAGTTTTATGATACTCCGTATGTTTCAAAATATATGTAGTTTTGAGATTCTTGGCATCTCTTTTATGTATATGGACAAGTAAAAAATGCTATGAATTTGTACACTCAAGAATATAGCTAGAGCTGCATATATTATGAAACGGAGATAGTACAAGAGCAAGAATAATACTATAGTAGTTTTGTAAAATTTACTCTTATTGCTTCATTCTGGTATTGGACAAGGAGGAAGACACAAATACAAAAATTGTGTTGAATGGGTGGGAAAGTGGTAGGCCGCATGTGCGGACAGGACGTGAAGATATCGAGGTGAGCGAGTTTATAGAGAGTGTTGGATCACATTGAAACTAAACTACCACTGTGCTCAACTTGTATCCGTCGTTAGTCTTGGCCATGACGGGGTTCATGGACAGGGGCGAAGCCAGCTGCCGAGATCTTCAGCATCAGAAATCTTCGACAGTGGAGTCATCAAGCTTTATGAGCAGTGCTTAGGGGGATTTTTCATTGATTTTGCTTAGAGCTGACGCTCTCACGTAGCTTCGTCCCTAAGCATGGAATATATGCAAGCGCAAACGAGACCATCTTCCTTAAGACCAATGGGGGCATTGGCCCCAGGCTCCTATGATCCTTAAATATTCTTCCATATGTTCATATTAACTCAGTTACGATTGGTTTTGGCCCTTCCAAACTTTGGTTGCAAGCTCCGTCTTTAATTAGTTTTATTCATTTAGGTGATGTTGTCCCTTATCTTTCGCATAGCATGCTTGATCAATCATTATAGTTATTGATTACAACGTGGATGACTATAATGTGAAGCATTATGGTTGCGATAGCGCTCAAATGCAACCGCTGATAATTGTATAGTATGCAAATCCCTATTAACCTTGATTGCTCTCTAGCTATCTTCCACCATGTTCTCCCACGGTCCCACCGCCCATATTAGTGACAGTCAAGCAAATTAATATAGGTAAATTCGGAATCCCACGAGTCCATGACCTAAAATCTTCATATAGTTCCCAGTCAAAATCAGTTCACGACTACCTCCGTTCTTAAATTGATGTCGTCGTTGACTTTTTGAGTTATGTTTGACCGTTCGTCTTATTCAAAATATTAGTTCAAAATTGGAAACTTATAAGTGGAGCTTAAATTTTTTCAGTGATAAAACAAATCATAATACAATATATGATACTTTAAATATTTTTGAATAAGACGAATGGTCAAACGTAACTCAAAATGTCAACGGTGACATCAATTTAAGAACGAAGGAATAGGAGAGAACTGTTTTATGAATACCGTAAGATATTGCTCTCCGGAAGGTCCAATATGCTATTCTATGAGAATATAATTCATAATGGAACTAGTGATATTGATTTCTGTCATAAATATCGGTATTTTATTCGAGCATTTTTTTTTGAGGGAAATTTTGTTCGAACATGGCAACATGCATTCTCTAGGTGTCGTGAAAGGCCAATACTCGGCCTAGTAGAGGCCCAAGGGGCCCACTAATGCAAGCAAATCAGCCTCGAGGGGTCAATGTCGTCGTGCTCGATCACTCGCCTGCCTGCCTCACTCTCCCGTTAGCTCCAAACCCTATCGAGTTTGTCCCGGTGCCGGCGACCGCCGGTGCTTTTCCCCGCCGCGGGACACCCGGCCTAGACGAATCATATTGCTCTCCGGATTCATTTCTCTCGGGCATTCCGCAGGCGTGTTTGAGTGCGTTTCCTTGAACTTCTGGATCCGTTTCTGCCCGGACATCCCACAGGCGGTAGGCCGTAGCGAGCCGTGAGCCTCGCTGAGGCAGCGCTGTAGACGCTAGCTCATCCTTCCGCCTAGATTGGGACGTCTCCGCCGTTTCCGTTCCTCCCACGGCTGCGCGCTCCGCCTCCTGGTTTGTGCATTTCTCTTATTTCTTGGCCTCAGTCCCACCTTAAACTAAAATAACGGAATTAATTCCGAAGTTAACATGATACTAGTAAATCTGTTAGGCTTTAAGATGCTATGGAGGTTTCGTACAACTTCTTCCATTTTCAGGTTTTCCTGAATTTACAGACCAATTGCGGACCTAAGTTATAATTTTAGGTAGGGCGGGCACCTAATCTACATATAATATTTGTCTTAAAATATAATTATTTATAACATTCTATAAAACTCCATTCATAATACTTGTCAACTTTAATTTTTAGTATTCATATTTTAACTAATAATATTATTTCAATTATTTAGTTACAAGTCAAATAAGAACATTAGCATTGGATAGTACTAAACATTTAATTTGGATAGTATTGCCAAAGACACCTTAAACCTGTGATATGTGCTTGTTGTTTGAAAAATATCATTTCGAATGATGAATAGTAATAAACATTTGGTTTGGAACCATATAATGAGTTAGATATGATGGAGACTATTGTTGGTAGGAAATAAAATAGTAGTGGACAATGCACAGACAAGTTATATATATAGCTACAAAAAAAAATATAAAACCCTTTTACATCTATTAGGTAAATGTAGCACATCTAAATATCTCTTAAATTACTCTAAGCTATGAGCGTTCTAGATAGGTGGCAATTGGTAATAGACTTTTAATGGTAATTCTTTATATTAGGTAAATGTAGCACATCTAAATATCAACTACAGATTATTCATACGTGAAAAAAAAGTTAAAGAACTTAGTGAGTGGCATGAGCCAAAGAAAAATAAAATAGCTGCAATACCAAGACCTATAACTGCGATGGTCTCAAAGTGTTTGCATTATGTTTGGTTGAAGGGTCAGGACGAGACTGAGTCCATCCTAATTTTTAGGTGTCTATTTTTCACTATCTAATATCACAAGAGCTATTAATTGCAATTCCAAGACATGGTCATTCCTACAGAAACATAACTCATACCCAAATTGCAAGTAGAATTGAACGGATGGAGGCGAACAACTAGTTCCTCGTTGTAGGTAGTTCTTAGTGCGAACACATGTGCCACGCCACCACCGCCATCCTGCTCCATGTACATCTCGTAAGAGCATCGCCCCGTCCTGATGTGTTCCATGGCCGCACAACAACTGACTAAATATAAGGTGAGATGGATGTGTCCCTCAAACCAACTAGAATGTTTGGTGCCGTCCCCATACCAAACGGGTCAGAATCATTGACAGCCGACTCGCGTGCAGTCGCACTTCCCATCATCGATTCCACTATGACTCGCAATAGCACCCGCCTTGCATCCACACGTTCGCATAATCATCAATCATGCGTAATAAATCAATCTGATGCCATACTAACTCGACAAAAATGCACCATACTAAGTGTTATAATCAGTTTTGCCGCACCAAATAAAGTCCGTTGCTATCATGTAGTACATATGCATCCGAGTTAAATCAAAATAAATAATGTTGATCCAACTGGTGTGTGTATATGACATTATTTTTCTATCATGCGTAGCTCATAGTCTAGCTGTTTTTGCGTTAATCATGTATAGATAGATACTAACACTCTACTTGCAGAGTTGTTACATATTGAAGTGTGTAATCATTTGCATGTAGATATAGTTCATATATTTGTCTGTGCGAGTTGAGATAAACAAAATTTGCTTACTTCGCTGCGCCTCTATAGCATCTCAATTAGTAAATTAAGGCATCATTAATTAAATATTCAAAATACTCTTATGTTTTTCTCTTTAAAGAATTTAATACTGCATACTTAATTATGTTTTTTCCAAAAGATTTTCAATCCGTCAGTAACATGTCAAATATATTGATGCCGATGTAATGAATCTAAATAGAGTTTGCAAAACAATCACGGTAGTAAGGTACTTACAAACCGTTTAATTTCTTTACGACGTGATTTTACGCGCGCGAGTCGCACACAAAACACATCTTAAAACCACATCTCCTCACCGGTCGGTCGTCGCCGGATCCGCGCTTGGAGCGCTAGATCCGTCATCACCACGCCTGGAGCCGGCTCCACCGCGCATCTACCGCTCCTTCGTTGGCTCTTCTCCGCCTCCCACAGCGTGGCAGGACTTCACCGGGCAGGACCTCACCACGGGTCCCAACCACCACTATGCCGCCTCCTTCGCCCAGCCAACGACAACCCGCGGCTGCTACACCGACAACTTGGTTCTTTGTCGCCTATCTGCGGAGGTAAAGGATGCCATCCTCTACACGGCGTTGCCGAGACATCAACATCAACAACTCGGTCGGCGGCGAGCTCCAAAGCAGGCCACCCTCTTCCCCAGCACCCGGTCCTCTCACGGCGACGACCTCAGCCACAGCTTCGCCCCCGACATCTGCTCGGTGGCGGCCCACACATGGCGTCCATGCATCGGCAACAACCGACACGTGTTCTGCTACGTGTTATCAGTGCGTGTGTTGCTCCACGGCATTCACCTTTTCTTGCACGGTACCAAGAACCACGTTGTAGGCTACTGATGGTATCTACTTTCTTAACGTCCATGACGACGACATTCCGTACTGAAGTCTTCAAGGACCATGACTGCTACTGGTGCTCAGTTCTATGTGACTCGGATCCAGTACGTCCGGTTTCTGTTGTCAACCATAGGTGCTGTGTCTGCCTCTCTTATGCGTCTAGGTGAACGACAAACACATTTAGCTTCACCGATGATGTTCATTCACAAAGACCGGTCGCACCAACCTCATGCTTATTTTAAACGAGGCCCTCCTGACGACACTTCGGGAACCAGCCCGTCGATAGCTTTCATGTTGTAATATGTACTCTGCTCTTTAGGAGGATTGTAATCCCCACCCGCTTAGGGGTGCTCTGTTCTCGGGGTGTGCTCACTCCGGTGTCTGTAATCTATGTTGAATCAATACAGGCACGAAAATTTAAAAAAAAAAAAAACAAAACCCGGCCATCTCCTCCCTCAACCCGTTCCTCTGCTACAGTTCCAAATTAACAAAAAAAAGGAAGGGAGGGAGGAAGAAAAAAGTCTCCCGTTCCTCTTGCTCGAGCGAGAGCAGCCATTCGGCGGCGCGCGCGTCCCCTCCGTCCCCAGGTGATCTCCTTCCCCATCCTCTAAAGTACCACACCACCCCCCCCACCCCTCCTTTTGTAGTCGACATTGGGGCTGCACGCACTGGTGATGGGTCGATCCCTGAATCCCAAACGGGGATGATGTAGGGATTGGGAGGGAAATTTTCATCTCTTGGAGGAGAGAGCTCTCTGCTCTGCTGGCGTTAGGTAGGGCAGCTGCCCTACCTCGCCCTATTGCTCGGTCCGCCTCTGTTACAGACGGAGAATAAGTTGCAACGGTAACAATTTCCTCATACATCTTGCCGAATGCTAGGTAACACGATGAAGGTCAAGATCTTGCAGTGGCATGCGGTGGCTTCTTGGACGTGGGATGCGCAAGATGAAACGTGTGGCATATGCAGGATGGCATTTGACGGCTGCTGCCCTGACTGTAAGTTCCCTGGTGATGATTGCCCGCTCATTTGGGGTGCGTGCAACCATGCTTATCATCTCCACTGCATACTTAAGTGGGTCAATTCGCAAACATCAACGCCACTTTGCCCCATGTGCCGCAGAGAATGGCAGTTTAAGGGCTAATGCGCAACACTGGCATATCTGGAATGTATCATCACCAAGTGATTTTATTATTCGGAGAAAACTAGAATGTATTGTGGGACTGGAATTTTAGTTGAATGTATTGTTTGACTGGAATTTTAGCGATGTTGTCACTATATTGTTTGCTAAAAACTAAAAAGTACAAATCCTGGTTATCAGCATCTGGTTAAGTGAACCTGTGTTTGCTTCTGAGATTGTGGCTGAGCAAATGAAATGATAAGTTTCCAGAAGCGTTGAGCTTTTTTATCTTATTGTTCATTTTGGTGCTCCTATTTTTTACGTTCTGAAGGATTTCAAAAGTCAAGCACAGCTAGGCAACTTTTGGTATTTTGTTCTGCTGTAGTATTTTAAGTATAACAACAAGCATGAAGCTGTGTATGGCTTTGCTTGCTTTCATATATTTTGCAAAGAAGTATCTGAAAGTTTATTTAAATAAGGAACTAACAGGACATGCAAATTAATGCTATTGTGGTAAATTATATCCACTGATCCTTCCAAAACTTTGTCCCTTCCAATTTGTTACATACCTCTGTTTCTTCCATGCCAATGTAGTAATTGTGCAATATGGCAATAAATAAAATAAACCTTATTAGTTTTTGCAGAAGCATGGATTGACTGTTGGTGCTTATAAGCGTCTCTAACTTTAATCTGGACAGATTGGAACGCGTATTGAGTTACTTTTCCCATTAATAGAGAGGTTTTCGATACGGAAATGGCTATGCGTAAGACTCTACGAGTCCGACGCAATGCTACTGCCGTAGGTTTGGCTTCATGTGCAAGTTGAAAGACGCTTGTGATTGGTGGACTAGCCTGGTTGTACTCGTACATGAGTCTAGCACTTTAGTCGGACACATAGCAGTGCTCTTTCGATATGTCTCAGTTCGGTTCATGCTAAAATTGGAAGTATAGCAATTACATGTGCATGTGGACTTAATTTGTTACTTGTCTAAAAATTACTCGATTTGTATGAAAATTGTTGCTCTTGGGGGCCTTTTCCATCTGCTGCGACCTGAGCCACCTCAAAAAGATGATAAAAAAATGTTCTATGGCCATTATCTCATTCTGGAATGTAAAATTCGGAAAGCTCTGCTGTTGTATGTCTAAATGTCTGCCTTCCTGTCAAGATACGTGATTGCCTGCCTGTCTTAGGAGGCCTTCCTGTTCTGGTTAGCTGAAAGTGGGTATTTGTTTTCCCTTGCAGAATCTGTGCCATTTTTATTTTTAGCCTCGTGCTTTGAATGGTTTTTACAAGTTGTCGAAGGCATTTTATGTTATTATTTTGCTGAGCTAAGCTGGGACCAAGTATAAGGGGTTAGGGAACATACTATTTCAGAGCAAGTATAGTGTCTGTCTATGTAAAATATGTTAAGAACTCTCTATTTTTATAATCCTAACAACCATGAAGGTTTCGACATATACCAAGCATTCATGGAAAGCCTTCTGCGCCGATGATCCGGGACATCCAGACTGGGCCTTGACTTTTGTAAGCACCTGCGGTCTGAAGCTGTTTCTTGTGGCCGCGCCTGGTGCTGTCCTAGTTTGTTCGTTGTGGAGAACCTCCTCCTGGCATTCGTGACCGCTACTTCTTCGTTTTCAGTGCTAGTCCTTGCCTGGCCAGGCTGATGGTATCACATACTACTCCATAGCTGATGGTATCACATACTACTCCATTAGCAGGTGACGAATGCAATGCTCTCTCGAGATGATGGATGACAGCATTTCGTGGCCGCTACTTCCTTCATCAGCTACTTGGACTCCGGTTAGCTTGTATTGAACAGTTTAGAGATCTTTATTGATACAAAGCTCCAAAATTCAGGTGAACTGTCTTTTTCGGTTTGAGACTTCGCACAAAAGCAACATGCGGTTTCTGATATGAGGCGCGACTACGTGACAAGAAGGTTTGTTTGTGAGGAGCAGTTTGGGATGTGTGTGCATGACAGCACGCTTTGAGCCGACTATTGTTTTCTAGCTTGTGACTACTGTTTCTGGTTGTCAGCCTGGGGATACCATGTGAGGTGTTGGCCCCATTGATCAGATGCGTATTAGAAATTTGTTTCGCATTGGTTTAGTTTACTCGCATGAAATTCCTTGGGAAGCTTCGTGTTATGCCTCTGTTTGGCATTATTTTTCGGGTAGGTCCATGTTGGTGATTTTATCCAACTAGGCAGAGGTTATATTGGTATGTCAGTGCTCTGGCGTTTAAGTTTCCTGTGCTCTTTCCTAATGAAAGGATTTCACGCAAGAGTCTGGAATTCTCAAAGAAAAAAGTGCCTAAATGCTCTTTATACGGGCTCTGAAGTATGCTTATTCTCTTTGTTTTAAATATTGCTTCGTACTCAGCTATAAATTATTATAATTCTTCTTTCGACTCAAGTATGCTTAATCTTCGAGATTTCAGATGGTGAACGTTTGCAACAATATGTTGGTGTCGCTGTTTTTATTATGCCTAAAGATCAGCGGGTACCCTTCGGAGTTGCGTGTGCGGCAATGCATTCTCGGACCCTAGTAGAGTACTGCATATCATAATCTGCTAGTAACAATATCCTAGTGCTGATCTTGCCTCCGTGGTCCTGGAGAACCAGCTGCTACCGCGGAAATTACGCGGGTAGTTGGCCTTGCGGGTCATAGATACGCGGTTCGCATCAATAACCAAAACAACGTAGGCACGTCGTACATGTTCCCCCTGAATGAGCAGCCATCAGGATGGCATTACGCGAAACTTGAGGGAAATTGTGGTCAAAAGTGCGGGTGGCAAATCAATTTGATCTTTCCCGTTCATTTGATCTCACACGCTGGTGACTCCCAGCTCACGAGAGACTGTAATAAACGAAACGCGGCGCAAACCTTCTGATGGCGCACCAGGGCGAGCGGAAACTGCGAGCGGATGGGCGGTTTACCATGTGCACGTACTACGTACAAGGAACCGAGCGCGCGTCAGGACGGAAAACTCAAGCGCGACCGTCTCACCTCACCTGTGCCGAGCCGTAAGATCCGGGCGGGATTCACACTTCACACCGAGCTGTCGCCCGCTACTAGCTCAGCTCGGTGCAGCGCCCCTGCTCGAGCCCGACTGACAAGTGACAACCGTGCAGCCTCGCCGGGTGAAAACAAGGACGCCGCGCGCGGCCAAACCGTGTGGGGAAAACCAGGGGCACATGGAGAGAGAGCCCGCGAGAGGACCCGAGGCGTGGACGGCCACGAGCCCGCGAGCGACGGACGACAGGGACACGGCGCCCACGTTCACCAGAGCCCCCGCGACGCGCGGCCGCACACGCACACGCCATCCCTGTTTCAGGTTCGGCTCTGGCATCCCGAAAGTGTGAACCAGCGGGTCCCACACGCCACGGCTTCCCGGCCCAATCATGCATGCTCTCACTGACTCCAGCTTCGTGCCAACTGCCAAGTAAGCACGCAGGCACGCAGCTGCTCAACGCGTTCGCATCGGCCCGAGCCCCCCGCGCCGAGCTGCGGACGCAAGCGCACAAGCGACGCACCCGGCTCCTATATATACGCCCCCTTTTCGCAGCCCCACTCATCTCATCACATTTCATCATCTCATTGCTGCAAATCCAGCAAAACCACCTGAGCACAGCAAACAGAGGAGCAAAAGCGCAGGCAACCGAGGCATCGTTCGCTGTTTCCTCCGATCGCCTCGCGAGTTCCGACAGGCGACTCGCGCCCAATGGCGATGACGCCGAAGGCGGCGGCGATGAGGAAGCAGAAGCCGTCGCTCGGGACGCGGGCGTGGCGGCTGCTGCGGCTGGCGGTGGTCTGGGCGCGCCGGGGCGGCGCCGCGCACAGCCTGCGCCTGCTCCGGACGCTCCGCCGCCACGGCGGCCTGGGCGGGGCGCGCGGGGACCGGCTCCGCTACGGCGAGCGCCAGTTCTCCATCGACGAGACGCCGGCGTTCCGGTTCCGCGCCCCGTCCGCGCGCGTCCTCCGCGTCATCCCATGCATCGCGCCGTCGGTTCCCGACACGCCGGGGCTCTACGGCGACGACCGGTACTTCTTCTCCGCCGCCGCCCTGCGCGGCAAGGACGAGGAGGAGCAGCAGGACGACGACGACGACGCCGCGTCCTACTACGGTTACGGCTGCGGCGCCGACGAGGAGGACAACAGCCTTTGCGAGCTAGAGGAGAGCTGCGGCGCCGACGAGGAGCAGCTGCTTGAGCGCGCGATGGCGGAGGCGCACCGCGCGAGCACGGCCACGGCGGGGGAGGGCGACGCCGGGGTGGACGTGAAGGCGGAGGAGTTCATCGCCCGGTTCTACGCGCAGATGAAGCTGCAGCGACAGATCTCATGGCTGCAGTACAACGAGATGATGCAGAGGAGCGTCAGCTAGATTTCATTCCTTGGTTCCTTCCTGATCGCAGCAGTGTAGCAGTTCAATTTTGAGCCCTGGTTCATACATGCACGGCAGATGTATACAGAATCATTACATATACATACAGAATACAAACATTTCTTTCTTGATTGATTGAAATCCTCAAATCCGTGGTCGGTTTGCTTTGTCAATCTGGCCGTTGTTAGGTGCACCGTGCACACGCTTGTTGTTTGTGTATTTGAGGGTAGCCACTCGATTGATTGGTTGAAGGTTTTCTGCTTTCGGCTGTACAGCAGTACATGAGATGTATACGCATGGTTTAGGTATAGCTGAAACTGAACAATGCTTCCTGTGATCATATTCTGAGTTTTGTCTGTTAGTGTACACTTACGGAGCACAGAAACGCGCACCTGAAAACAGGGGCATCCCTGCATCAGACGCGTGATGCTGTATGGCCGGTGCTCCTGCTTTTGTTTCAGAAAAGAAGAAGGAAAAACTCCAATGCAGAACAGACTGCAGATGTTCTTCGTGGAATCGTGGGCTTTGCTGATTCGGTTCAGAAATTCAGAAAAGTGACCCTGTCTATCGTCGCTGGCATTGCAACATATCATATCTGTCGCATGAGTCGTGACAGTTTGGATTTTACCCACACTCGACATGATGCAACTGAATAGCGGATGGCAAGACGCAACAATATGCATAGTTCCTCATTAGCATCTACTCCTACTTCCTCTGTCCTAAAATGTAAGCATTTTTTTGACTTTTCGACATCACGTTTGACCATTCGTCTAATTCAACTTTTTTTATAAAAATGTAAAACAAATAAGTTATGTTTAAAGTATATCTAATGATAAAATAAATTATAAAAAATAAATAATAGTTTCATAACTTTTTGAATAAAACGAATGGTTACTCGCAAAAAAAAAAAAGACGAATGGTTAAACGTGATCTTTCAAAGTCAAAAAATGCTTACATTTTAAGACGAAGGTAATACTATCTTTCGGAAAACACTTAACGGAAGGACAAAAGTAGTCAAGTTCTTTTCGCAACAATTTTTCACAACTTTGCAAGAGCCAAATGAAGAAGGAGCTCCTGGCTCTTGCTGGTCTTTGGCGCGCCCCCTCCCGCATCTTTCGAACCCTGATATGTTTGGTCGGGCTTTCTATGGCATTGTTTTAGGCTCAACTCCAGATGCACGTCCCAGGCTATATTCTGTTCGTGGTGTTGTTCTGGTGTCCACGGACCGAACCCTGACATCATGATTCCTCGGCTTCAAGAACCAAAGCTGAAAGCCCAGAGCGCATCACTCGGAGTTTGTGACGGCCGAATGGAAGGAAACTGTCCAAATCCAAAATTCTGACAGAATCCGTTGTTTAAGTTCTAAAGGTGAATATTTTGCGGTAATCCAACAGAGAGCATGCATAGAAACCAATAGACCTCAACTAACATAAAAGAAAAGATAGCCGGCCAGTTTCAAACACGAACACTGGCATCCAGTTTCCATGTAAACTGAGTACCGAAACTGACGTTGCAAGGCCCCCCATCGGCAGGCAGGCCCTCCGGAAATCATTTGATCTCAAAACACCTGCGATTCAGATTCAAATCTCGGTAGTGGCAATAGTTGGTGCTGAATCTGCTGATGCAATGACACTGACAGACCACACATGCCACGCAAACGAACTTGCTCCCTCGCCAACGGCTCAGCACACGAGGCCCCACACGTCAGAGACTGGCGTACCAGCGTTCCCGGCCCTCCGAGCACAATCATTTCAAACTCCTCGGTCCCACCTCAGATGTCTTTGACTTGAGGGATTCATCTCATCTCGCTCCGCACGCGCACAGCGTACCGTCAAAATCCCCAGAAATATCCACCAATTACACGATGCCACGTCACCAACCTCACTGTTTGCTGTACCGCACCGTCCAGCTGCAAACCTGTCTCGTACCGAAGACAGGCCAACCACCCCGGCATAAGAAACTCCCCGGCGAGGACGCATCTCGGCCGTCGATCTGATCCAATCCTTCAAGATCCGTGCGGCGTGCGCCAACCTCGTGATCCGCCGATCCCCCTCCGGCCTCCGCCTCGAACAAACCCAGTTTGAAATCCTGCGCTTGAAAAGAGCCGTTGCCCCGGCTTTCATCGTTTTCCCCACCCACTCCTTCTCCGCGCGCCGCTCACCGCCTGGTGGGACCCGTTCACGCTCCTGCCCCACGCGTCAGCCTCTCCAGCAGCCCGGACCAGACGGTAGGGAGGGGCCCACCGCAGCCCCGAATTCGAAATCACCATTTCTGGCGTGCGTTTTTAATACCACTCTCGGATCGACTCCCGCTGTCCCGCAGCATAAATGCCCGGCCTTTAGCGGCGGCCCCGATCTGATGCTCCCGGCCTCCGCCGCCGCTCCCCGTTACTGCCGCCGCCGCCGCCCGTACGCGCTCCCTCCTCCGCGCCGCGCGGCCGTCTCGAGCTCGGTCGAGGCCACGCCGGTAAGCAAGAAAGCGCCCGCCTTTCCATCTTCCTTCTTGTTTCGGTTCACGAGCTAGCAGGTTTAGGTGATGATTCGATTCGCTGTCGTTGTGATTGATTGTTAGCCCGCTGTACGTCACCGTAGGATTCGAGAGTTGATAGTTTGGTCGGCTCAGGTAGATTTTGTTGCTTGATTTTTGGCAGGCTGTATCGGTTGTTTCCCCGTGGATTGTATGCTGAGAAGTGGAAGGAGTTGGTTTGAGTGTCGAGAGTCTTAGGAATCGATGGGGACGGAGAAGGGCGGCGCTAAGGTTATTGGTGGAGGCGGAGGCGGCGGTGGGATCTTCAACCTGTTCGACTGGAAGCGCAAGTCACGCAAGAAGCTGTTCTCCAACTCGCCCGGTAGGTGTTTGAAAGAATTCCTGCCTCGCCGAAATCAACCTGTTGGTCCTCCGATTTATGCTTTCTTACACTTGTTAGTCTGATGTGTTCTCAGAGGGTGCCAAGCTTGTCAAGAGGAGCGAAGAAGGGTTGCCGTCCGGGCGCCTCCACTTGGTTAGTAATCTTTTGGTCATCAGGGTGCTGGCAGCTTTTCGTTTCTGATGGTGCAGGGGCTTATATTCAATTATTCTTGTTTTGATTGGTTTGCAGCTTGATGAAGATGAGGGGCTTGGCGTGTCAAGCTTCAAAGGGAGCAGCGATTACAGCTGTGCGTCTTCGGTGACAGATGAGGAAGGGCGTGAGATGAAGGCGCCAGGTGTGGTGGCCAGGCTCATGGGCTTGGACGCCATGCCCTCCACTGGTGTTCCAGAGCCGTATTGCACCCCATTCCGTGACACTAGATCATTCAGGGACAGCCACAGCCTCAAGAGGAGTCCTGACTACCCCATGAATGACCAGTTCAGTCATGTGCCTCGGAGAGTTGATGGTTACATGAGGAAGCCATTGGATATGAGAGCACAAAAAATGCCAAGCAGCCCGATTGAAAGGTTCCAGTTAGAAGCGTTGCCACCGAGGTCTGCAAAGCCCTTACCCATGTCTCATCACCGACTGTTGTCTCCCATAAAGAATCCAGGTTTCAGTTCAGCAAGGAATGCTGCTCAGATCATGGAGGAAGCAGCCAAGAGGCTTGAATCAAGGCCACAAACCAGTTCTAGGGAGAAAATCTGTTCATTTAGCCCGGCTCGAATTCCTTTGAGGGTTTCAGAGCCAAGAGAAAGCATCCCAGCTTCTCAGAGGAATGTTCCGCTCAAGGCACAATCATCCAGGACCCCTCACGAGCTGTCAGACGTCAGGTTCTCCAGAGGACAGCAGATGAACCGGAGCTGGAATGGCGAGGAAGACATTGTCATATTCAGGCCTTCGGTTGACTCTTATGAGATTAACCCCAGTTGTTCGAAGAGCAACAAGTCCAAATCTATTTCTTTGGCACTGCAGGCAAAGGTCAACGTGCAGAAGAGGGAAGGATTGAGTGGTTCTGGGAGAAATTCAGGGGTACAGAAAGAACATGATGATCAGAGAACAAACCAACCTTTTAGGAGTCAGTCCAATCACCAGAGAAACAAGCAGCAAAAGAAGCCATCATCGTCCGGCACTTCTTCCCCTGTCCTTCGGCAAAATAATCAGAAACAGAATTCTATGGTGGGCAGAGGCAAGGTGGCACCAAACAAATCAGCGTCAACGCAACAAGCTAGAAAGGTGATGGCAGGAGATTCCTCTACTGGGAAGGCCAAGAGCGGAAGTAAACTTTCTAAAGTTGGTAGCAGAAAAGACATAGTGGAAAGCATAAGCGGTGATAGGGAAGGATCATCATCAAACAACAAGGACTTCCCGCAAAAGAAACGTTTGATAGAGAGGAACAACACCAATGAGAAGGGTACATTTGTTCCTGAAAAACCAGTGGGTAAACTTCAAAAGCAGGTTCAACCTAATGTTGTTATGGACGAGCACATTAAATGGAACCAGGAAAGTAAAGATAGTACAGATGTTGTGTCATTTACCTTCACGTCACCCTTGGTCAAACCATCAGCCGGGACCTCAAGATTGGCTGGTAAGTGGGATACAAGAAACAATTTTAATCTGGACTCCGGATGTGATAAAGATGATTCAGATAACAAGGGTGAAGGGCTGTCTTCAGTGGGGCTGAACTTTGTAAATGGTGATGCGCTGAGCCTTCTCTTGGAGAAGAAGCTGAAGGAGCTAACATCTAAAATTGATCCATCCATCACCTTCACAAGGGGTGACACATTTGTGCCTGTTACTTTCAACTTGGAAGAACCACCAACCTCCTCTTGCAGCAATTGGGGATCGGGAAGTGGTGTATTTGATTGTAGCCCTCCTGAAGTGAAAGCTTCTAAATATGTTGATTATTGCCAATCGGCCCAGTCATCAACGAAAGGCCAGATTTTCCGGGGCAGTAAATTACAGGTAACGTCTGTTTCCAGTACCTTCTATCTTTTGTGCAATAGGTTATTAAACATTTTTCATCCATGATTTCATTCTGTCACGTGTTTGCAAAGGCCCTCATAATGCATAAAATGATTTTATTATAACATTATAACTAAAAAAATCTTATCTGCGGCTGTTCTCCGGAATCGTACTCGTTTGAATATGCTGTGTGCGATAATATTATGACATGGCACCATCTATTTACACACATTAAGTGTCTCATGGACTTTCTGCATTGTTGGACTTTTCTGATTGTTGGAATAATTTCAGTGATTTGAGTTAGCTATACTGTAAAGTTTTTTGCCAAGTCTGCCTTTGCTGGAGCCTTAAGTTCCTATTAGTGAACTTGAGATGTCAGGTGTTGGGCAAAAAGAAACGAATATAGAAGAATATATGTGGAAAAAATGAAAGTGTAGGGAGTTTTTGTTACAGAGATGTGCTAGTAGTTGCTTAAGGCTTATTTTGTGATTATTCCTCAGTAACAGTTAAGTTCCTTTTTCCTGCTGGTCTACTCTTATTTTGTCAAGACTCGGTTCCTGCCCACTTCTTATGTATAAATGTAGTTCTAATTTTGATGTCACTTTCTTCACCTAGGTGGAGGAACCAGAAGAATGCAGCAGTGTAAGTAATGCACGAAAAGAACAGGAGCATGAAGATCTAAGCCCCCTCTCTGTGCTTGAGCCAACCTTTACAAGTGAGAGTTGCTGGTCTTCTGAGTGCTCAGGAAGCAGCGATGGTAATTCATCTAGCACGAAATGCTGCAGTTTCTTCTTGAATTCTACATTTGTTTCCGTGAAGACTTCACTAACCATCTTTATCTCGTGATAGGGAGTAAGGGATATTCATCTTCTTCTGAAGTTAAGAATGTTCCTGGGAATTTCTTTATGAACCCACCATCACCTGACATTCGGGCCAAGACAGCAGATTCAGCCTCTTCTGCATCATTAGATGCTTCAGATATCTCAGATGTCACTCAATTTTCAAAGAAATCAAGGAATACAGAACTTGAGTATATTGGCGATGTGCTGAGCAGTGTCAACCTAACGACAGATGAACTAGGATCACTATTTGTCAATCAAGACGGAACAGCTTTGGACCCCCTCCTATTTGACAAATTGGAAAGCATGAACGTATATACACAAGGGAAAGATCATTTGGGGCGTCGGGGATACAGAAAGCTATTGTTCGATTGCGTAAATGAATGCCTGGAGACAAGACGGCTTACCTATTTCCGGGCGGGATACGCAGCATGGAGCAAAGGGGTAGTAGCTCTGAGCAGGGGCATGGAGACCGAAGTCTGTAAGGAGATCGCTAGCTGGAAGAACATGGGAGAATGGGTGGAAGATGAGCTAGTCGACAAGGACATGAGCACTGGGCTTGGCACATGGGTTGATTTCCGGGCGGAGGAGTTTGAGGCCTGTGAGGAGGTGGAGAGTGAGATACTGAGCTCACTGCTCGACGAGGTGATTGGCGACATGATCGTGAGACGACGGCAGGACTGTAAATTTGTAATTTGAAAAAGACCTGAATGTTGTTGTTTTGCTCTGTAATTTTGTTTCCCTCAGCTGTTACATATCCCTATTTATTGTGTCAATCCAGACTTCTTGTTCAGATCAGTGATAAATTTTAAATATTTCCCAGTGGATAAGATAGGCCATCAGGGATCACTTTCGATTCAGTTAATGAATGTGCTTGCCTTGCTTGACATGGTTTCTGGAATCTTAACTCTGCCTTTAGCAACTCCATGATTGTGCATCAGACAATTTCTACCCTGTAAGTTCAATGCAAAACTTACCTGCGAATGCTGCTACCAAGCATTAACAGGGTGGGGTGCTTCGCGCCTCCCACGTTGTGATGCAATGGACCTGTAATTGTCAGAATAATGTGGCCTGCATAAATCGCGTTGCATTATAGCGCGATCAGATCTTTTCATGGGCTTGCCGACAGGTCAAGCTGGACGTGTTCTATGGTGGCCAGGTCTACAGGATTAGTAGGCACCAGAAGCCATCATGCGTTTTCTACATTATTTGCTCATCATACTGTCAGGAATTCAGGATCGTGACTTGTGGTGTCGCCTTCGTATAAGGACATCTCCTGAATGCAATTAGTAGTAAGTAGTTGTCTTGCATTGACAGTTGCATCTTGCATGGTCTCATACCGTATCAGCAGAAGTCTAACAGTTGTTGCGTTGTGCATATGCAGAGCACGCACTGTCTCAAATTATCAGGTTGTGGTTATAATTGATACTAACTGTTGGTAAGTCAGAGTGTTAGTTTCTCCAGTTATCTTTCACCGTAGTGCAGTAGAAGGCCCTAGTTGGGCATGATTGTTTTGCGCGGAATGAGATGCCGATTCTGACGGGGAAACAGGCCACCGTGATATTCCATTTTTTTTTCTTTCTCTTCAGATGAACTGGCCACAGAATGATCGGCGCATTGTGAATGATTGATCATTAATGCAGACAATCGAAGAGGCATTGTTTACCTGTGAGGCAATGACGCAAAACTTTGTGGCTAAGCGATATATTCCCTTCGGTTCGTTTGTTGACGTTGGGAGAAACAAGGAAGTGTAAAAGTTCCAGTCGAAAAAATGTAGTGCAAAAGCGAACAAGCTTCCTTTTCCTAACTCGAGAAAACGAAAATGGAAGGGTGTACAATAGAAACAAGCATTCACGGGTGTACAATAGAAACAATGAAGAGGCTACAAAACAATACTCATAATGAAAGAGGCTATGTATTACCCGCCAAAGTATGTAAGCGGAAATGCAATCAGTGCTGCAGATTTGCCGTGTTAAGCGATATACAGTACTAGTAGACCATAGTTAAGCGTACAAGCATTATGAGTAAGTGAGGCTATGTGATTGTGTGGCCAATGGCCACCTTTCTTTAACGATGTGGCCACCATATATAAAAAAGATATCTTTGAATTCTACACATAAGGAGTGAGGTGGAGGCGTGGGGATGCACCCGTTTGAATCTTCTTACTTTTAAATTTGAGTAAGTATTTGGCCGTTGTTTCTTCTTAATGGAAAACCGCTTAGCTTCTCTTATGTTGGATCATAGTTTTTTATTTTTTTTAAAAAATCTAAGTATAGGAGTTTGCTAAAACAAATCCTCACTTTCTGAACTTTGCGAGGGTACTGAGGTGCTTCCCCAATAGCACCTGCATTCTAATAAGTGGCCTAAAACCACTCGTCCGAAATGTTAACATTTCCGTAAATCAACCCAACAGAGCTAGCAGTGCTGAATCACAGGCACACCGCCCAAGTTTGGAGTAACTCCTGCAGTTAATAAAAAAACCCAATCGGGCCAAGCCACTTGGCTGAGTGAGACCTGACCCCCATCCCATCATCAGCCGGACAGTTACCGCCGCTGCACCGCCCGCCCCCATTCCATTCTCCTCCCTCCATTTATAACCTCTCACCTCACCACCCTCTCCTCTCTCCAGCTTCCTTCTCCTTCCCACCACCACCACCGCCACTTCACTGCAACCCAGTCAACCCCGCGCGACGGACAAAGCCGGCGTGCCACGCGCCCGCCATGGACGACGACTTCGACAGCACCTGCTCCACTCCTTTCGCCAGCGCGCCATCCAGCCCCGGCCGCTCCCCCGTTTTCGGAGGCGGTTGCGGCGGCGGCTGCTACTTCTTCAGCGCGCCGGCCAGCCCCATCCACCACCTGCTTTTCTCGTCCTCGTCCTCCGCCTCCGCTGCGCCCGGCGCCGGCCGCGGCTGCGCGGGCGACGCGGAGTTCGAGTTCGGCGGGCCGAGCGGGCCCATGATCTCCGCCGACGAGCTCTTCCACAACGGCCAGATCCGACCGCTCACCCTGTCCCCGCTCCCGGATCTCGACCCCGGCAGCGACGACGACGACGACGATGGCCGTGCCCCCGCGCCGGCGCGCGGCCGCGACCTGACGCCGCGGTGCGGGTCCGTGCACCGCCGCGCGCGGTCCATGTCCCCGCTCCGCAGCGCGTCGCCGCGGCTGAAGCTGCTCAATGCGCTCGTCCCGGCGCCGGATCTCGGCCCCGCCCCCGACGCGCCGGCCGGCGCGCAGGAGGCTGCGCCGCCGGTCACCGCGTCGTCCCGCTCGTCGTCGTCGTCCTCCACGTCCTCCTCCTCGTCGGCTTCCTCGTCCGGCCGCGGGTCCCGGCGCTGGGTGCTCATCAAGGACATGCTCCTCCACCGCAGCAAGAGCGAGCCCGGCAGCGGGGCTCGCGCGGGCGACTCCCCCGCGGGCGCCAAGCCCGAGCGGGCGTGGCCGTTCTCCCCCGCGTGGGCGTCCCGTGACAAGGTCGCCGCCAAGCTCCGCGCCGCGCGCGCACCACCGCCGGCGACCGACGCGGCTGGCGAGGACGCCCCGACGGCGTCGGCGCGGGGGCAGGGGAGGGCCAGGGCCGGCGGCGGTCGACGACGGTGGCGGCGGCGCACGAGAGGCTGTACGCGGCGCCGAACCGGGCGCAGGCGGAGGAGATGCGGCGGCGCACGTTCCTGCCGTACCGGCAGGGCCTCCTCGGCTGCCTCGGCTTCAGCTCCCGCGGCTACGGCGCGCTGCACGGCCTCACCAAAACCCTCAACCCCGTCTTCTCCCGGTGAAGAAGCGGAACCACAGAGCGCCGCCGGTTGATTTGATCGGAGTAGCATCCAGTTCGTGTTGCATGCGAGCAGTGTCAGCATCGTTTCTTCGTTTTCCGCGTGTGCGTTCTGTATAGAGCAGCGTGAGTGGGTTGGATCTCCCTCCCTGGTTCGGAGACGATGGTAGTTTGCCGATGGTCACATCAACCAGAGCATCTTCTGCATGATAAATATGGCGCGAAATAGTCGATGGCGCCTTTCTGTGTCCATGATAGTGTGTATCCCAAGGCATAAAGCATGTACTAGTGCTCATGGAAAATTTGTACTACAAGCATGGAGTACGTGCGACTGCGAGTGCGGTGCTATACGCCAATGTACATACATACGTGAGTTTGTACTGCAGAGGATTCTACTGCTGCTCAGCTCCGAGATTTGCTTGCGAATTGAGCCGTACGATACGATCCTTGCAACAGCCTTTGCACTACCTTTACGCCGCGCCCACTTTCCCGGCCCGGTACGAAACAAATGGATCGCCACAGGTAGTACGTACCACCGCAATAGTCACCGGCGCCGAGATCAGCATCCACGAGCAGCGGCGGACGGACGGACGCGCATGCTGCCAACCAATGCCATCACCTAGTCGATCAGATTATCTATCCACGGCCAGTGATGACGCTGGATCGGCGAACGGGAAACAGATTAGCTGCGTGACTGAGTTGTACTGGATCACGATGCACGTCTGGGAGCAGGAGGCAGCGTTGGCATGGCGCGCCGGTGCTCGCGTGGGTGATCACGGCACGGATGGATGGCCCGCGCGTAAATAAACTGGGGGCACATGGGCGGGTCCGCGCGCGCACGTGCCGTGTCGGGCTCGCGGGGTGGCCGCGTCCTCTCCTCTCCTATCCTCTCTCTCCCTTCTGCCCGCAGCCGCCGCATCATTGGGGCGCTTCGAGATCCGGGACGCGCGTGCAGACAAACGCGTACCCACGTCCGCGGCTCGGCCTCGTCGCTGACGAGTGGGCGCGGCAAGTGTTATCTGCTCGTATACCCAGCTTTGTGTGCGTATTATTAGCAGCGGTACGACGGCATTGACACCGGCGAGATCCTAAGCCCGGAGCCTCATGATTGCACGAGTACACCCTTCCTCTTTTTTTTTTTTTTTTTTGGCTATCAATAGGAGTAGTATCCACCACTCTCCTAGGCTCTCCTACTTTATGCAATGCACGCATTTGATGATAAGTAATGTGTCCCGGTGTATAGTGTATTATAAGTCTAGAAGCCGTTGAAATTGAGTGGTGGCCGGGGGAGATTTTTCGACGATGAATCTGCCACATATAATATTTTTTACATGATAAACACAGTAATAGAATCGTGCATGAGACTGGTTAAGAGTCCTTGGCAGGTTGACTTGGTAAGATACCATAGGACGACTAAAATCTAGGACTGCTAAATGAAAGCACAGGAAGGGGTGCGTAGTTGCGTACTCTTTTAAACTCACGTATACGAGATGTCATGCTACGCACTCTCTTCGTTTCACAAAGTTGTCATTCTAGAAAATCTCACATCAATCAAAGAATGGTGTATTTTTATACTCCTCCGTCCTAAAATAATTGACGTTTTAGCTCTTGGCACGTAGACTAAAGAAAGTTGGTAAAAGTTGGTGCGCAGAAAACAAGTAGGAGAGAGATAGAGATAGATATGTATTGGAAAGAGAGAAAGATACATCGGGAAGTGAGAATACCAATTATTTTGAAAAACCTGGATGAGGCTAGGATGCAAGTAAACCGGGACGAAGGGAGTATATATCTCTCTCTCTTTAAATACAACAAGACGGAGATGGCGAGGTACTGAGTATAATCAACCTGGTAAGAAGGAAAGTTTTTGGAACTTAATAAAGCGCGAGAATGCTAACTATTGTGAACGGAGGAAGTACATCCTGTCAAAATTTTGAAAATGCCTCGAATCGTATCTCAATAATCAAATAGAGTACTGATATTAGTATCACTGTCTTTCCATGTTTGTTGGCCTCGAATCGTATCTCAATGACTAGAACAACAATTGATCAACGTGTCGAATTTACATCTTCGAATATGGAGCCGGAGGTGCTCTCGTTCACTTGATGAAATATGTCTCTTCTTCATCTAAAAGAGAAAATTGAGTCTTTTCCCCCTCTCTGAGAACAAACTGACCAGTGTGTTCTAATGACATCAGGATTTCTCACCCAACGGATTACACGGTGGCAATCTCTAGCTAACAATTATGCTTCTGTTACTAGTGATACGACGAGTCCAATGAGCCACGGAGTAGCAACACCGAACTAAGCCAAAACACTGGTTCCGCCGACCACCGCTATTGATCAACGCCAACGAACAGACTTTCATCATGATGCTCTACAGGCCCGGCCGTCCGGTGAGCGATCAAATTCGTGAACCACCTGCTGACCCCGAATGATTACATATCTCATAACACGATCAAACTGGTGTTAGCGACAACACCTCTAGGTACGGCGGAGCCCCCGGTACGCAACCGATCAGCAGCAGAACGCAAAGCTTTCCGTTCGACGCGAGCCGTCAGTCACGCGGCGCTGGGCTCATGTGAAAGCATGTGATCATTCATCGCAAGCTGACAAGCACGCGGTGGCACTGGCACTGCCGCCGCTGCCGGGATCGGTCCCGATCGAGCGCGGGTGCCGTACATACGCGCGCACAATTATTTGGCCACCATTTAGATGCGCCCAACAACAGCAGCAGCCAGTACTCGATTGCGTGCAGAATAATTGTGGGAGAGGGCCGGCGGACACATGGATGGCGCGAGAAAAAGCTGGAACAGCCAACAAATCTTAGGTTTAGCGAATTTATCCTCTCCTCAACTGCACTGAGCTTCTGATCAAGCCAGTTCAGACACATGTCTCGCGGATCATGATTAGCGTACGTACGTCGAGTATGTGTGTAAGAGCAATAAGGAAAGGATCCATCAATCGACATGCTCTGTGTGTGTATCTTCTCTTCCAGGATCCACAACTCCGAAAAACAGTGACTGGTTTCTGTTTATGGCCCGAATCTTAGGAACCTGACGCGAACACTGACGACCAAGACGTTCGATTGAGGAACCTAAACTGGCCACACACACACATGTGCAGGCACTACACTAGACATCGATCTGCTCTCCCTGAACCTGTTACCTGCCGCAGTCGCGGACACCGACCGGTTACCGAACGCCGGAATTGGATGGATCGGCACTGGCGACGTGCAGTGCCGGAGCGAGACCCCGACGGGACGAAGCAACGTGCCCGGCCAGAGTCGTCCCGGTTCTCAGATGCCTGCCCCCTCTCGCCTGTCGCGTTTCGACGCTGCTGCTGGCCTGCTGCTAGTATGCTTGATCAGTCAGTTTAGTAGTACTACTTAAGATGTGGTTGACAATAAGCATTGCCAGACCCGCCGGCGCGGGACAACAAGACGAGCGACATGGCCGCAGCTTCGCCGCGTGAACGTGCACCGGCATTCGGACGAAGAGCTCGTTTTGAGATGGACAGAATATCAGAACGTGACCATACACGGCGAGCGCTGAGATTACTGAAGAGTTGGCGTGATCAGCTAAGCAGGGAACGTCGTTCTCCTTTGTGTGTTAGTGAAAATCACGATGCAGCAATGCTGTCTCCATCATCACATCTTGCAGCACTGGGGAGGATTAATGGACTATAGATCCTACTAGTACTACTAAACAGCAGGAAAGGATTTGATGATGCGGGACAAATCCTCTGAAACTTTATCCGGTACACCACCACGGGACCGACCTGCTACAGCCTTTTTCTCATCCGCACGAAACCTCGTGACGCAGGCACAGCCACAGGCCGTCGTTCACTGCTGCCTATACGCAGTTATTATTGCCCGTGCCGAGGACGAGTGCTCCTGCCCCGTCATTTCTCGTTGTCGGCTAGTACTTCTCAGTACTTCTCTTTGCTGAATCCAAGGATGGATGAGATCAGAGCTTTGCCAGTTCGGTTAATTGTACTGTTGAACATACTCTATTGCCGTCGTTGCAGGCATCCGGTGGTAAGGTTACCCAAACGGACGTATTCCTTACGATCACGATGCTGAACACACTGGCCAAAGGTCCTGCCCGTTTTCCGTGATGGAAGGCTAAGCACACATGCAATGCAACTCTGCTCCATATCTCAAAACCAAGACAAATCCACTCCATGCACGAAACCAGAACCTACTTACACGCTAAACTCTAGAAAAATTTGTACACACGAAACCCTAACTGCGTTGATCGACATGACTGACCACACGAATCCTGACGGACTGCCTCTAGCCTTGATCGCATGCGGCGGCTCAGAACTCAGAAGTCAGACAGGAGCCAGGTCGCGAACGACTCGAGCTCCTCCGGGTTGCAGCCCGCGGCCTGCGGCTCGCTGGCCTGGTGGTTCAGCCCGCTCTGATCATTCTGCGCTGCTGGGTCGCCTCAGAGATGGGCCGCAAAGCCGTCCCAGTCCATGTCGAGGAGATCGTCCACCTGGGCCCCGCCCACCGCGTCCAGCCCCAGCCCAGTGGCGAAAGGACTACAGTCTCCAATGCTGCTGCATGACAGGAGGGCTTCCATCTCCATCTCGCTCTCGGCCTCCCAGAGCCCAAGGTCCAGTGGCTCCAGCGCCATCGGCCCAGTTGCGTCCTCGCTGTAGGGCCCGTCGGGCGTGTTGGCGCCGCCGCCGCCGCCGCTGCTGCTGTTGGGCTGGTTCTGGTCCGGGTCGACCACGACGCTCCGCGCCCCGTCGCTCTGCGGCGGGCTGGACGCCGCCGACGTCGCGGCAGCCGGGCTGTCGGCGTCTTTCGCCTTGGCGGACTCCGTCGGTTCAGGCTCTGGACTCGCCTGCAGCTTGCTGGCCTTGTCGCCGCCACCGCTGCTCTTGGGCGAGCGGCCTGGGGTCCGCCCACCGCGGCGCTTCTCGGCGCTGTGCAGCTTGCTGATGTCGATGGTGATGGTGGTGTCGTTGCCGGCGGTATAGATCCGCCGGTACGTGTGGATCTGCCGGCTGAGGTGCGAGTTCCAGTAGTTCTTGATCTCGTTGTCTGTTCGCCCCGGGAGGTGGCTGGCGATCAGCGACCACCTGGCAGTTGAGCGAATCAATCCCTCATAAGTCAATCTTAGTTCGAGATATTTTTAGTACATGGCTGGCACGTCAAAACGGAAAAAGAAGCATCCGGTGAAGCGGTGATAAGGTTACCCAAACGGACATTTTTCTCACGATCGCGATGCTGAACACTGAACACACAGGCCAAAGGTCCTGCTCGTTTTCAAGTGATGCAACGCAACTCTTTTTTTTTTTTACAAAAAAGTAATTTAATATTGATGCATATTATATTCCCCGATTACAAAAGTATCTCGATCAACGCCAACTATATTAATAAGAGATAAGAAACATTAAACGAGTCACAAATTCCACCATCTAGGATCACCGTTCCAGACGGATATGCCACGGCCGAAAATTCCAATATGAATGAATACAGCCATCTAACCATACATCACCGTGATCCACGTCTCCGATGGGGAAAAACTGAAACACAACCCTTTTGTAAAAAGAGAGTACTATATGCAAGTACGAAGAACTAGTCACTGTCGAGCCCGTAGCCAAGCCCAGCATCGTCTTCTTCACCATATTCTCAATAGAAAAACACAAATCTTTCCTCAAAAAAAAAAAGAAACACAAATCTGAGCGACATCCAAATGAATGTCACCGGAAACCAAACTCTCACTAGCCAACAATCATGACCACGAAGGACCACGACGAGACAAAGAGAGACCGGAGTATCTTATTCTCCCTGTGTCAAAACAAGTCCCCCACTCCATGAACGAAACCAGAACATACTTACACGCTAAACTCTAAAAAAAAAATTTGTACACACGAAACCCTAAGATCAACATGACTGACTACACGAACACGAAGCCTGACGGACTGCGTAGCCTTTGATCGCATGCGGCTCAGAAGTCAGACAGGAGCCAGGTAGCGAACGACTCGAGCTCCTCCGGGTTGCAGCCCGCGGCCTGCGGCTCGCTGGCGTGGTGGTTCAGCCCGCTCTGATCATTCTGCGCTGCTGGGTCGCCCCAGAGATCGGCCGCAAAGCCGTCCCAGTCCATGTCGAGGAGATCGTCCACCCGGGCCTCGCCCACCGCGTCCAGCTCCAGCCCAGTGGCGAAGGGACTACAGTCTCCAATGCTGCTGCATGACAGGAGGGCCTCCATCTCCATCTCGCTCTCGGCCTCCCAGAGCCCAAGGTCTAGCGGCTCCAGCTCCATCGGCCCGGTCGCGTCCTCGCTGCAGGGCCCGTCGGGCGTGTTGGCGCCGCCGCCGCCGTCGCTGCTGCTGTTGGGCCGGTTCTGGTCCGGGTCCACCACGGCGCTCCGCGCCCCGTCGCTCCGCGGCGGGCTGGACGCCGTCGACGTCGCGGCAGCCGGGCTGGAGGCGTCTTTCACCTTGGCAGACTCCGTCGGTTCAGGCTCTGGACTCGCCTGCTTGCTGGTCTTGTCGCCGCCGCCGCCGCTGCCGCTGTTCTTGGGCGAGCGGCCGGGGGTCCGGCCACCGCGGCGCTTCTCGGCGCTGTGCAGCTTGCTGATGTCGATGGTGATGGTGGTGTCGTTGCCGGCGGTGTAGATCCGCCGGTACGTGTGGATCTGCCGGCTGAGGTGCGAGTTCCAGTAGTTCTTGATCTCGTTGTCTGTTCGCCCCGGGAGGTGGCTGGCGATCAGCGACCACCTGGCAGTTGAGCAAATCAATCCCTCATAAGTTAATCTTGTCCGAGATATTTTTACATGGCTGGCACGTCAAAACGGAAAAAGAAACATCAGATGATAATTAATGAGGGGATCAACGGTGACATTTTACTGGCCAGTTTCTGTTCCAGCACGCGCACGATGACGGTTTGGTACAGCGAAGCCGCGCAGTAACCAGGTGTGTTATGGTGCTAAGGCACGTCGTTTGCAGCCTACAGAGCGTGTCGTGGCCGCAGAAAGCTCCGTATACTGTTAAAAGAGGCCGCCGATGGAGCACGGGACCCTCTCGGCATCCTCTTCCTCCTCTCAACGTCCGTATCGTCAACGTGAAGGCCGGAAGCCATTAAATTATTGTGGACCCGCCCACTAATCCCACGGGGGGCCACACTGACAGTGACTGCTTAGTGAACGTAACACCCAACGAGAAGTACTACGCTTTACACTGTGCCGCGACGATGATCTGCGAAAGCACGAACGCCGTGGAGAAGACACCCCCGTGCGTCCTCCTCGAGAAGAGCGTGATCATCCGTCGACACGGCTGGTACGCTTCCACGTCGGAAGTTAAGGGCGTCGGCCCGGTTGTCGTTCTCAGTCACTCGAGATGGATCTCTCTATTTGGCAAGGCACTCGAGTACTAGTATATTCCGAGTGGCTCGACAGACGAAATTAAATGTGTCACGCCACGTCCGTCTTCATGCCCCAGTTTTTTTTTTTTTTAACCTCTCAATCCTGAATACAAATGTAGTATCTGTTCGTGTACATTCAAAGAGACACAACTCACTCGAACACACACGAACTCCCCTACATCTATACCCAACAAACGCGTCCCTGTCTTCATGCCCCAGTTGTCCATATGTTGGAGCTACAGCATGTGTTACACTGTTAATAAGCGCTGCTACGGTTCTACAGTACTTCTACAATGACGTAAGTATCTATAGCGACGAGACTGTTCACTTTGTACTTTCATTCGCTTTCCAGCAATCATAGTATTCGTACGAGCGTTCAATTTTTTCTGTTCTCACCGACACTATAGTTAGCTAGCCTATTTTAAGACGATGTACTTTCTACCGTGCCATTTTCTCTACCGTGCCATTGTCTCCTTGTTTATGTTTATTGGTTCGTTTTGTACTGCCAGATGATTTTGACGCAAGCTTGTACTATTTTGTTTGGCTTGACCGGAATATTGTCTTTAAACTTATAAGCGAGGACACCAATCGAGTCTTTAATAATCGGTGGTTGAGATCGGAAAGTCCTGGAGCCATATGACACGGCACTATAGCTTTTTAGTTTTCTAATCGCGTCTGCTTTTGTTTATGAGCACGAGAAAGGCCTAATAAACCTTGGCATGTCCTCGTGCTCCTGCTTTCCGTTAGATAGAAGAATCAAGGCGATCATGCAACTAGTTAAGTTATGATGAGTATGTGTTGCCCTCAAAAAAAGAAAAAGTTAGTATGAGTGTGTGTTGACCCTGAATACTTTAGCTGAGCTTGCCCATGCATGCACGACGCGCGTGGCCTCGGGAGTGAAGTGTACACGCAGCTTACCCTTCTGCCACACAGATGGGCAGCGTAGCTATATTGGCAACTTGGCAGTGATAACGACCCAATTTGGCAGTGATAACGACCCAACTGACCGGCAGAACCCTGAATGCGCTCTGTAGAGCGTGCATGCGTAGACCCACAGATAGTTAAATGTACAGTACCGTAAACCACATGCAAGACTACAAGAAGTAGCAATAATTTAAGGGATGGTTGTGGTGTTATGAGCCACGTCGTACGCAGCCTTGTGCAGTCGATCTCCTACAGTACACTCCTGCTCCGGACTCCGGTAGTGAGCCTACTGTCCGTGACTGTTTAGTGTCTCAACTCTCAACCGACGGAAGAAGAAGGCGTCCGTGACTGTTTAGTGTCTCAACTCTCAACCGACGGAAGAAGAAGGCGTCGGCGTTTGATTGTTTTTCTATCTGAACAGTGAGTGGGAATTTTTAAAGCGCGCGCGCGCATACTCCTGTTTCTAGGTAACGAGGTCCATCTTCGTTGGAACTAGCCCTTTATTGTCTCTGCTGCGTGGCGTGACTTTAGCGTCAGAGACTTTTCTACACCTCGGCTTTCTGGGACTCACATACTACGTGGCAGTGAATCCCATGACGGATCAGACGGAGCAGTCGGACACTTGTTTCTCAGCAGTCGTGGTTGTAGTATTAACTATGAGAGCGTTTGCGTTACCTGTTCCCAAGGGTGGCATGGAGCTTGATGATGATGTCCTCCTCCTCCTTGGAGATGTTGCCCCGCTTCACGTCGGCCCTGAGGTAGTTGATCCACCGCAGCCGGCAGCTCTTGCCGCAGCGAAGCAGCCCTGCGCATCAGACGATCGAGCGGTAAGACTGAATTGAGCTGATGATGTTTCTCTAGCGATGACTGCTGGTGCTAATTGCTTATACTAACTCGTGTTTCGGCCGGCAGCTAGCTAGTTAGAACAGCTGCAAAGGCCAAGAACTTGGAATTGCAGAGTGCTGATGAGATGCAAGTAGATATTATGCTCGAAAAGTGGCATGTGTGTGTATCCAAGCTAGCCAGAACAGGGAGGGGGGCATGGCTTGCTGTATGATTCATACCTGCATTCTTGGGCAGCGACCTCCAGTTCCCCTCGCCGTGCTTGGCAATGTAGGTGGCGAGTATCTCATCCTCCTCCGCCGTCCACCTCCCCCGCTTCAGCCCCACCTTCTCGCAGCACGGCGCCCTCCCCATCGCGCGATCAGCCGGCGGCCAACTAGCTCTCGCCTGCTGGCCGTTGACGCCTCCTTTCCCAACCCAGTTGTGTATACTCAGCACTCACACTCCTCGCTCGGCAGCCAGCAGCTAGCGCGCTATTATATCTTGCTCTCGTCTCGCGCGAGTCCAAGCGAGTTGGTACGTGCGCGGCCGGGTCAAAAGGACCGATCCCTTGGTGGCTGGCTACCTCTCGAGGCCACCACGCACGGCGGCGGGCGCCGTAATATAGCGAGCGGCGCGGCGTGGCGTGTGGCGGGACCGGGGGTATTCGGCTCGGCGCTTCGGCAGAGCCGGGTGGGCTGCTACGCTTTACTTACGTGGGGCGCGGTAACTAGTAGGCTGGCTAGCTGGAGCCCCTGGCGCGCGGCCGTGTGGCTGGAGGCGCGGGCACGTGGGCGCCCGGGTGCCGTGGCGCCAGGCCTCACCGCCGATCGCCTCCGCGGCCGCGCGAGCGACCACGTTGTCGGCGGCCGCTCATTTTATTCGCCCGGTACGACGACGTACGCCCGCGCGGCCCTGAGTAACGTGACGTGCGCCCTCGCCCGCGGTACCTTCTAATCCCGGTTATTATACGTACAGTCTAATCCCGGTTATTATACGTACAGTACGCGCTGATAATAATCCGTGTGTGCCCACACAGCCACTCTGGCCCCGGCGCGCGGCCATTACTAAGACCGGCGATCGATATAGATTAACCATAGTATATCGATGATCGATGCCGCGATCAGCGACAGCAATTAAACGATTCGGTTGGCACGCCTGATGATACGCGAGACGAGTAAGTTAATTAGTGGGTGATTAAATGATCGAGACACTACTCCCGCTTGTGCGCTGGGCGTCGTAAATACGTTTTCGCCGCGTCATGCTCCGGCGGCTCCACCGATCGTGCCCGCCCGCCCTTGCTTTTCCGGTTATCTAACTGCCTGAGCTCGATCGGCTCGTGCCCGAAACGGGCATGCAGGTCCAGCTACCGGTCCGCGTGCCGGTCGATCCATCGCGCGGTGGCTCCTGCCTGCCCCACAGCAGCTACGGCAAGCGTTGTTTTGCACATAATGGCGGCACAAGTGAGGCCGTTGTTTTCAACCACCAAAGCGGGCGTACTCGTCAAGCTTGTAACCTGGATGGCCGCGCTCGCGCGAGTGGCTCTACCGCACGTATGTGCGACGCGTCGCGGTACACGTGTCGCTCCGGGCGGTGGTGCACGACGACGGCACAAGTTTTGCATACGCTCAGGGCTAGGCTGCGTGCTCGAGCTGCTCTCGCGTGTGATATGATGAACACTTGTCGATCGATACGGCACCCGCCTGCGACAGTGCGACCTACCTTTGTCTACTCGTACGGGCCGGAGACTGCCGAAGCTACTTGCGCGCGCGGGCACTGGCGCGATGAATGGCACGTCAGTGAGCGAGCGTATACACGAGTACTAATATGCTGAGTCGATGTGATTCCCAAATACTACATATTGAATGCGTGTACCCACGAGACGAACGAGATTTTTATTTAGTGCAATGAAGTCGCCAACCAATTATATATATTTGTTCCATATATAGACATCCACTTATTCCTTCAGTAAGAAATAGTACGGTGTGATTATTGTTTGGACTGCAGACATGGCTTCTAGTACTCTTCTATCTGCTCTCTACAAATTAGGTAAATTTAAAAATAAAAAATTAAGCTGGTATACCATGTTTTTTCAATCAATAATTTATAAACAACCTTTTCCAACACTAGAAATTGGAGCAATACCATACTGTGGCGATATTGAGTACTCCATTCTTTTCCTTGGAAAATTAATGCTTGCGTTTTTATTATTTGATATAATCTGTCAAGGGAATTGTGTACATTTAATAAACACAAAATGACAAGGAGTCAAATGATTTTACAAATTTAAAGTTGGCAGGGGCATAGCTACCCATGCCACAAGATATTATATATTTTCTACTTAATATCGTGTTTTGTTATAATATAATATCACATGTAACGTAATTGTCTGCTACATTTTTTTTTTTATTAACATTCCTCACATGAATCCATGACTAATGATCATTTTCTAAAAAATATGAACTTTTACATTATGTATATTAGTTAAATAAATTCTTGCTATCTCGCACGTTGTTTTCTGCCAAAAGTTAGAAGTGCGGATGAAAATGGTCTATTCCGACATAAACCGACAACTCGAACGAGCAATGAATGTGATATATATCGCATATTCCGTTCTTAGTTTTTTTTTTGGAAAATGAAAGATCTCGCTTTAGGCGATTCTATTTATTGTCATGCTTATTAACCGACAAAAACAACACACGCTATGCACGTAATTCTATTATGTACTATCGTTTTGGTTATTTGATAGTATATAATTGTAGGATACATGGAAGATATTGAGCTCCACTATTGATATATAGCATTATGAATTCAAGGATGACCAAGGCTGCAATGAAATAGACATACACATGAAGAAAAGTTATACTAGAAATCATTGTATATTTTGTTAAATACATATTAGTGGTTCAGGGTAATGCAATGATGCAAATAATTCTTAATTAAAAGAAAAATGTAGGAACCTTTTGTCCCTTTGTAGTTTTCCTGATTCCAAGGAATAGCTAACTCTCCATATAAACAAATCTCAAAAAAAAAAAAACTCTCCATATAAACATGTTAGTTTGCCTCTTTAGGCTGTAGATGCAACGCATTGAAAGATGACCTATTGCATCGTGGTGGGATAATTGATTTGTTTCCATCTCTCTATCATGGCTCGGTACAAACTTTTGGGCAATATTTGTCAAAAAAAAAAAAATTGGGCAATTCTTGCTATCCAGCATTGATCGCAAGTTCGACCAACGTGATCTCATTTCTTATGGGGTTCGGTTGTTCTAGTTTTTATTTGGCTGAATTAGGAATGCATAACAGCTAGGCAATTCCAATAATGGAGTACTTAGCGAGTCAGCTTTTTGTTTAAATATAGTACAATATATAGGAGCCTGCTTCTACCAAGCCAGGGCGCTACTTACGAAGGAACGTACTATATGTAGTACGTTAGATCCCTATTCCCTAGTCAACACCCAAGTATGTATATATGCACGGTATACAAAGTTAAGACACTGTAAATTTTACCAGCAGGACTCTATCCCGTTTCACCTCAACTATATTGCGATCGCACGCAGAAAAAGTAAAAAGATCATAATGGAAAAATCATCTCCAAATTAATAACAGGAGGGCCTTGATCGGCATCTGTTTTATGCTTTGCTGAAACTGGCATCTCCCATTTTTGCTGGCTTAATTAAATGCACGACAATAAGGCCTATGTACGCGACGTGATATATGGTCCAAGGTTGTTTCATTATGAATTGTTTGGACATGCAATAAAAGGGCGTGCAACTTGCGACAGGACTTTAGTTCATGCAACCAAAAGAAAATCTGAAATGCAAAATATGTGAATAAAGCTGGCTTGCAAGTAGACGAGTAGGACTGCACAGGAGTTAGCTATTGGTAGCTAGTAAGTTCAATAAAACCTCTTATGTTCCAAAATTCGCTCTGTTCCCAGCTACGTGGATGAACATTCTTCACAAATCTTGCTTTATTAATGTGCGTCTCTTGCAGCGGGCGTCTTGACAGCAACAATACCAGGAACTATCCTGATGATATCTAGAAAATTTCCAAACCACCTAATCATACACTAATACTAGTTTTTAAACCAAAACATACTATTCCGCCGCGCTTTTTCCTTGGTCCGGCAACGGTCCAAGCGTCATATGCGTCGTCCACCTTCTGCTAGGGGAAATTTTGTGTTTAGCACGAATATAGTACGTCGTAAAAAGGACATAGCAGAAACTTAACGACAGTAACGTTTACACTGATGAACCTTTTTTAATACTTCGTGTTCCGCAAGAAGGTACGAGCTAGTACAAACACACATTTGCAAGCAAAAGCAAATCATAGACCGTTGCATACGTCCATTCAAAGCTTTTGACTTACGGTGCTCTGTATCGCCATGAAAGACGATCTTACTATTACTTCTTTTGGCTTATGGCGCACAATTCATCATCATGACAGAAAATGTAGTATGCAAAGACAAAGAGGACGCAAATACTGACACATCAGTCGTCACGGGAGTTTACGACGCAAAGAGGAGCACGTAGCCCAAACTTACTTTATTCATCAAAGGTTTTTGTCGCGAAACCGTTGAAATCTTCAAGCTGGCTGAGACGCTGACGACTCATAAAGGCAACTTTTCAGAGATCTTCGCGAGGTGAGTAAGCACGATGACACTACACGCTCCTATGGATCATTTGGCCCAAACGCACACACGCGTCCGACATGAGACGAGGTGGGATCGAGCCGCCGGTCCTGCTCTGATCTGCTTCCCGATGTTCTGATGGACATGGGGTTTACTACTTGGTTTATGTTTTAACCACACGACCGGTCACGCAGCTACGTGTACGGAGTAGAAGCTACTGTCAGTACACTAATAAACGAAAGATAGGTGAAGCTTCATACTGTCAGTAATTCACTCAATCATAGCAAGCTACTATCTGCTATATGAATGGTGCTATTTTGTCCCTGGTATAGCTACTGCTAGTTCTGGAGGAAAATGTCCGTTCTGGAGGAAAATGTCCAAAGCTATAACAAGGGATTGCGACTGGCCTGATACTAAACGCGATAATTTGAAGTACTATGCACAGACTCCGTTGATCATGCACCAACTTTGACAAAAGGGGAGCCTATGGCGGCGGCATGCAGACAGTAAAGACAGAGTTGCAAACCAGTTGCATTCCGAGCGGGAGGCAAGATCCGATGCAACTGAGAAAGAACCGAGAACAAAGGAACCATAAAGCGCGATCTGGAGGGTGAATAAAACGTCAGCTCCCTCACCCAACACAGTCTGTTTCCTCTGCGTTAAACCTCGCTTTTCACCAACATGTTCATCCCAAACCATGAAACCCGCCACTTCTGTAGACTGACATGCCACGGGCGAGATGTTTCCGGCACCTTCTCCGATCTGGAAAAGGACCAAACAGGACTGGTCATTTACTAAACGCAAACTGTAGCACATTCAGTTTTGGGCAACTCTCGATCACCAGGTACGTGTTCCCACAGTGCCTGCAGAAAAGCATGTGGGTGCCGGGGCGGCCACACTGACGACGAGCCGTGCTTCCACAGCTCCCGCCGATGTGTTGCCACGGAGCGCCCCATCTTTTCCTGGCGAAGACGAGTGGACGCCAAGGGCGCCGCATCACCGCGGTTCCGGCAGATCACACGGATCAGCGGGAAAAAGTGTTGTTAAACCCGTCGGTTTCATCGCCGTCGGTTTCATAGGAAAGTGCTCCTCGCCCTTGCAGGGACGGCATGATGCCCCACCGATTGGGAAAGCCTTAATATCTGAGCTACGGGCATGCTCCTATAGATGATTAAGGCTTGATGCTGCTGCGACTGGGGGCTGATGTGCCACTACTAGGGTGGTGATGACTTGCAACTTGACGAGCTAGCCCACTAACATTACGTGTGTGTAAGTTATTCCACGCTTCTAGAATCAGGATCGATGGAATCTGCAGGTTTCTTTTTGCATTGTATCATCATTTTTAATCATGATCAGAGTGACGCTGTCAAAATGTCACTCGTGATCGAACTGACCAGGACTTCCCACTTGAAGACGAGTTCGAATAGATGGAAGCTACCCCTCGGGTTCGATTTATTACTTGGACATGGTCCCCAAGGCACATGGTTCTCTATGATTTTGCATTTCCTCCATTGTTATGGCGTTAGGACAGCATTGTCAGTGATGTCGCCATAATAAAAAAAAATGGAGGTCACCTTAATGTGCCATAGCTAACAAGGTACAAATTTGTATAGTTTGAACGAATTTTCAATTTAACTCGTCACATCTTATCTTATATTTACTAATTGTAGGCTCCTTCTGAGACTTTCACGTTAACTGGAAAAAAATGCTAGAAGTTCTCAAAAAAACAAAACATTCGGCCGTACAATCTAAATTAAGATAAATGATAATCTTTAGATCTAACATGATCTAAATTACCCACCTATGCCCTTATAAAAACTTAGTCAAAAGGCCCCTAATACCTATTTACAAATTACCCACCATGCCATTAAATTCCAAATTTAAAAAATAGCAAAAAAATACCCCTAATTTCTATTTCCAAATTACCCACCATTATAAGTCAAAGAATAATTAAATTCAAAAATAGAAAAAAGCTAAAACCCTAATTCCTATTTCTAAACAACCCACCCTGTCATTATGGGTCAAAAATAGTTACATTCGGAATTATAAAAAATAACAAAAACTACCCAAAATTACTATTTCTATATTACTCATTGTGCCATTATTAGTCAAAAATAGTTAAATTCGAATTAAAATTTAAAAGATAAAAAATAACCAAAAATACCTCTCTCATGCCTATTTCTAAAAAATAAACTAAATCTGAAAAAATAAAAATAGTAAAAAAATATCTCTAATTTTTATTTCCACTTTACTCATAACATTATTTGTCCAAAATAGCTAAGATTGATATAATTGAAATAGAAAAATAAACATAATTTATATTTCTAAATTAATTACTCACTTTGCCAAATTCGGATTAATAAAGACGTCTATTTTAATATTCACAATGCAGATCTCAGGTTAAAGAGCACTTTAACCGTTACAATATTATGGAACTTTAAGACCATATACTCATAATCTTCCAAAAATAATTTCACTATATATACGTATATGATGATTAAAGTTGGAATATTATAGTATTGTATTTAACTAAATAAAAATTTATGATAGATATAACTGTACATAACATAGAGACTACATATTCATAAGTTTGAGAAAAATGTCTCAATATATAAACATAGATGATGGTTAAAGTTTGGATAGTCTAATATTGTGTTTAACTAAATATACACATGCGATAGGAAACTATCAAAAATGTTACCCATGTGATGGTTCAAAAGATACCCTAAGGAATCAAATTTATGTAGTATACATATATCAACAAACAAACCATCTCACAAATTCTTTTGCTTTTGGAAGTAGATTGTTTGATGTTTGTCTGGCCTATCATAGTCATTTCCCACGACAAATTAATAGAATTAGTAATATTTATTCTACAATAGTAAAATGTATGTTAGAACGATAAAGCTTCTCATTAGTTAGTGCCATCGCAATCAAGTAAAGATATGAGGGGTAAATTTAATTTTTCGGTCACACCAGGCTTAATGAGATGTCACGGATAATAGCATAACATACAGAGTGTGGTGGCTTAAGTGTATTTTTTTTTTAAAAAGTGCTAAATATTTATGTGTGCCTCTAATTTCTAGCATGTGCGATGCACGGGTTGAAAGGCTAGTGTATTTACTAATTGGAGGCTTCTTTTGGAGCTCCACGTTAGTCCGAGAAAAATCCTAAAAATTACCACAAAAATGCAAAACATCTGACCGTCTATGTATTAGATCTAACGTCATTAACAAAATCAGTTGAATCCTGACCACTGAATATTACGTCCTCATTGTTTTCATCTTACCCATGTTTGCACGTAAACCTGCCGTGAGCCGTGACCGATCCAATGATGAAATGGTTAATTGCCAATCCTCCCTACCTACTCTCAACTCTCTCGTTTACAAAAAAAAAAAAAAAAGAAAAAGATGAAAGAAAAAATAATCAAAAGTCTAAGTCGGAAGTAAATAGAGCTAATGAATGTGAAAGTCACCTTGCAAATATGGAACTATCACGTACCATGAACACGGGAAATCCGTGCATGTTACGGTCTACTTCAGTAGAACGATCGTTGGACCAGCGACAGAAAATGAGCTATTGACAGATGTGAAGTGTCCCGGTGGCTACTAGGGCGCCGTGGGAAATGCCTGATTGGCTGTTGGAGGAGACAGAGATGCCTTGGACCTTCACCAATGGTCAGTACTAAAAATATCATTTAGAAAAAATATAAATGTCGTCAATAATGCATGCTAATGGTAAAATATAAATGTCGTCCAAAAAGCATACTAAAATATAGAAATGACTGCTACATTCGAAACAATTTAAAATTGTTAGTTGATGTACTAGTCTAAGTCATAAAGTGAAAGGAAGTAAATAGAGCTAATGAATGTGAAAATCACCTTGGGAACTATCACGTACCATGAACACAGGAAATCAGTGCATATTACTGTCTACTTCAGTAGAACGATCGTTGGACCAGCGACAGAAATGAGCTATTGACAGACGTGAAGTGTCCCGGTGGCTACTAGGGCACCGTGGGAAATGCCTGCTCGGCTGTTGGAGGAGACAGAGATGCCTTGGACCTTCACGCATTGGTCAGTACTAAAAATATCATTTAGAAAAAAAATATAAATGTCATCAATAATGCATACTATGGTAAAATTAAAATACAAATGTCGTCCAAAAAGCATACTAAAATATAGAAATGACCGCTACATTCGAAACAATTTAAAATTGTTAGTTGATGTACTAGTCTAAGTCGTAAAGTGAAAAGAAGTAAATAGAGCTAATGAATGTGAAAATCACCTTGCAAATATGGAACTATCACGTATCATGAACACAGGAAATCCGTGCATGTTACGGTCTACTTCAGTAGAATGATTGTTGGACCAGTGATAGAAAATGAGCTATCGACAGATATGAAGTGTCCCGATGGCTACTAGGGCGCCATGGGAAATGCCTGCTTGGCCGTTGGAGGAGCCAGAGATGCCTTGGACGTTCACGCAATGGTCAGTACTAAAAATATCATCTCGAAAAAATATAAATGTCGTCAAAAATGCATGCTAACGGTAAAATTAAAATATAAATGTTGTCCAAAAAGCATACTAAAATGTAGAAATGCCCACTACATTCGAAAAATTGAAAATTGTTAGTTGATGTACTAGTCTAAGTCGTAAAGTGAAAGGAAGTAAATAGAGCTAATGAATGCCAAAGTCACCTTGCAAATATGGAACTATCAGAAATCCGTGCATGTTACGGTCTACTTCAATAGAACGATCGTTGGACCAGAGACAGAAATGAGCTATTGACAGATGTGAAGTGTCCTGATGGGTACTAGGGCACCATGGGAAATGCCTGCTTGGCCGTTGGAGGAGCCAGAAATGACTTGGACCTTCACGCAGTGGTCAGTACTAAAAATATCATTTAGAAAAAAATATAAATGTCATCAAAAATGCATGCTAACAGTAAAATAAAATATAAATGTCGTCAAAAAGCATCCTAAAATATAGAAATGACCGCTACATTCAAAACAAGTTAAAATTGTTAGTTGATGTATTACTTTTGACAATATATATTGAAAAGTACAAACTAACGGTAAAAGATGTGTACCGGAACCCATACATGTAGGGTTCTATGGCTAGTGTTACTTCTTTTTTGTCAAACTAAAGCGTGTTTTCCTGTATATATATTTGGATGAACCATTGCAACAATTATATCCCCAAAAAAGAACAGTAAATATGCTAATGAAAACCGGATTCCATGCTACATAGCAACAACCATAAACTGAAGCTTGGACCTTCGACACTATGGCCACATCGGTGAGCGATCGGAATTCGTCTCAGGGACCAGCTACTTAGTATAAAGTACAGCAACCTGTCCTCCAGCTTGCCGTATCGAGCGGACCACGTACTGCCCATCACTGTGGCTTGAATGCTAACGTGGACCGCCCTAGCCATGAAAACGGTGACAGGAAATTCCCATATACCAGCGATTTTTCCGGGAAAACAAAAAATAGAAAAAATGATTATGGGAAATACAAAAACAAAAAATCTATACGGAAAAGAAAATAAAAATGATAGAGAGGTTTCCAATCGAAATGGACGGAATATCGTATTACTCCGAAAATTTCCGTTAAAATTCCCGTATACAAAAGTCACCATTGGACCTTTCCTTTACCCAACTAGCCAAAGTAGCAAGCCCAACTACCACATATGAAAATAACGGACGCAAGAAAATAATCACCGTGATTTTGGCATGGTAATGATTACTGTAATTTCTATGCAACTATTGCCCAGCTGCCACACCGCATGAACTTGATTAGGCCAATATTCACATATTAGTTTTTAATTTATTTAATCACGTGCTGAGTGGTTCCATGAGCACATGTCATTATACAAAATGAATTGCATGCTTATGCTAATATGAGCAGTTTATCATATATATTAGAGCTCAGTATTTCCGATCACAATTATCGGCTTCCGACCGATATCGACATGTTTTTGTTCCGATAGTTTCGCTTTCGATATCCCGACATTTTCGTATCGCTTTCATTTCCGAGGTTATCTATTTCGATTTCGTTTTCAACTAAATAATATGATTAGGAAATGATAGGGTATTTTTCGTTTTCATCCCTGGACCGCCCGGCCATACCCTATGACGATCCCAGCGAAAGCAAACAGGATCAGGCGAGGCCATGCATGTCTGAGAAGTCACAGTCGCAGTGGACAGCGTCGTACGTAGAAGGATCCGAAAAAATGATTACTCCTCTTGGCCCTCCCCAGCTCCAGCCAGAACGAGGACAGAGGGTGTCGTCGATCGGTGAATGTGGAGACGGCAGCAACTCCCATACTTCCGTGTTGGTCTATCTAAGAATGCAAAAAAATCACACGCAAAACCTATGAAAGAAAGCATCGCCCTAAAATCTGGACCTGGGAAACTGCTGCCGGGATCATGTTTGTAGTTCAGGTCAGCTCACACAGCTTAATTTCTGCCGTGCCCGGGCTGTGGCTTCATGCGCCGCAAACTGTGTACGGTCCACTTCTGACTCCGCGGTTTGCCTGTCATTGTCAATGCAAGAATATACTCGTACTTCTTCCCTCACCGGAACACTCCCCACTGACTGACACCTTCTCCCGCTCCTTTTTTTGGGCCAAGAATCATCGCTTGCCTGGTCTGGCCAAGTTGCCGTGCTCGGTGAATTGTTGAGGCGAATCGAGCGGAACACTAACGGAAACCTACCAGTTTTGTCTGTCATGCGGAACACATGCATTTCAGCGTGGATTTTCGTATGATGCGTGTGATCGTGGAACCGTTCTCCTTTTGCGTACTACTACATTTTTGCGGCCGGCGATGGGATCAGTTTTAACTATGGTAGTTGACTGGTTGTTTCCGGACGCAAAGATCGGCGGATCGGAGACACGGACCCGGTAGTGCTCGCGATCGTTGTCATTCTTCATGGCCGGAGCGACTCCAGAGAAGGAAACGCCGGGAAGGGCCGGGGTCGCAATCCACCGCCGGGACCTGCGGCTTAGGCATCAGGAATTAAGGACGACGGCGCCATTGATCGATCACCATTCGCGACAGCCGCCGTCGCCCGCGTGGGTGAAGTCGCACGTCGCGCGGCTTAGCCATCAGGACTTAAGGACGACGGTGCCATCGATCGATCGATCGCCATTCGCGAGAGGCGCCGTCGCGCGGTGGTGGTACAGTGCAGCACGAGGAGGGCGATGCGCGTGTACGATCGATGGTGATCTCGATCCATGGTGCTTGAGCGAGTTGTTGAGGCGAATCAAGCGGGAGGACTACGTAAGCTAACAGAAACAGCAAGAGTAGAATACACGCAGGCAGCACTTACAGTGACGGGACCATGGATCGAGGAGGAGGACCCCTCCCTCGGCGCTCGTTCAAGGCACAGTACTGCCCATGCTTAATGACGCCTCACCAATTAACGACGCCGCAGCTACAGCATTCCCACATGGCACACATAGCCCACGGCACACGCGGACGGGGACGTCATGCATGGGCGCACGTCGCGCGCTGGTCCACGGCCATGCCGGAGCCGGAACCGATCGCGATCTCTCATGCATATGCGCACTACAAGCGTGCCCCGCGCCCGGATGCATGGCTCGAGCGGTGCAGGTGCGCGAGACTGCGAGAGAGCCGACACGCACCTACGACGGCCGGCACGGGCACGTCGCAAGCGTGAGCGGGTTGCCTCCGACCGGCCGTCGGCCACGCACCGTCATGCGGCGTTCGTTCGTGCGCACGTCCAGCTCTAGCTAGTGCAGCTTGTCGATCTCTCCCCTGTCCTTTTCTCGTGTCCAACGCGCTGCGCTCTCTAGCTAGTAGATCTCCCTCTGGCTAAGCTAAGCTTTCATCGTACAGAGCGGCACAGGTACGTATCTCTCCACGTCTCGACTGAATGCATGTCCGTCGCAAATGTTCACGTCGGTGCCGATGGGGGTAAGTGCCAGGAAATAGCACGTTTTTTTATGTCGCGACATGTTCTTGTCCATGGTGCGACTGCGACGTGACGTATCATGGGACGCTTAATGTCGAGGTCACACGCAGTGGCGGAGCCAGGAAAAAGAATCAACGGTGTCACCAGTCTAGTATATGCTGTGAACACAGCAATAATCATCAATTTACACATACTTTATACTGAGATTACAAGAATTTATTAGTGTCCTGTGACACCATGAAAAGGCCCTGGCTCCGCCCCTGGTCACACGACTGCTTCTTGAACCCCAAAGGCATCAGCCTTTCGACTCGTTTTTTTTTTCCTTTTGAAAGTTCGGCTCAAGTTATAGAAGAGTAGCGAAACAGTTCAAGTACGACAAACTCATAAAGGGTTTATCGTGTACTGATGCATTTTGAGTGTAACACCCTGTGTTGTGCCCTCATTTGAAAATCACTAAAAATTTGAACTTTTAATTTTTCAAACAAATTCAATTAAAATAGATCCAGTTGATGCTTAGAATAATTTTTTTTTAGATTTAAACATGCATAAAACTCACCGTATGCATTTCTGGGTTTTCATTATCTTTATTTTAAGCATTTGTTTGGTTTTTGTCTTTGTTCAAATTTGAAATACATTCAAATTCGAATCCCATAAAAAGTTCAAACCTTTTTCTCTTTATCAGGCCGCCCTTCCTCTTTTTCTTCAGCCGGCCCAACCTTTCCCTCCTTTCTTTTCTTTTCTTTTTTTCCGCAGCCCAACTACCCCAGCCCAGCCTTAACGGCAAGGGTTGTGACCTTCACGGCAGGCCGTCGTTCGTCAGGAGATCTCAATCCTGCTGTAGTAGCGTTTTTAAGTGTTTCTGTTGTTTTATCTTGTCGGTGTGGTGTTTGTTGTCATAATAAGGCCGCTGGCCATAGTTGTAAGACCTTTATGTAAGAGAAGGCCTGTATGCGACTTGGTGATATTATGTAAGATATGACTATGTGATGAGATTCTGTGTAAGTGTTCGTATCAGCGTCTGATCCATAGACTGATACGGTAAGCACTAATGCTCCAGAAATAGAGTACTACACGTTGAGTTCCTTTGAGAGCTGAGACTTGAGACAATTAATCCGGTGATGATGAAGTAGTACTACACAGAGAACTCCTCGTGGTTGGTTGATTGATTTGCCAAAATGCCCTTTGGCAGTGGAGCCAACATTCGAACTGTTTTGCAGTAAGCTCGGCCTGTGTTATTTTAAGGCATTGACCTGTGACACGCTTGGGCTGGGCCAATTTCGAAGGTAATCGATCCACCCTTGTCTTCTTCCCAAGTCCGGCTTGAGACATTGTTGCCACATGGGTTCGGTCCAATCGCAGGTTTCGCAAAATTGCTTTTCATTTCCATAATTTTTTTGTGAAATTTTTCATTTCCGTAATTGCTATACGTCTATTAGCTAGAAATGAATCCTGTTTCAGTCAAATTTTTATCCAACCATGGCTTTCTCCATGTGTGCTTCTAGGTGCGATATTGTATTTGGGCCCAAATCGTGGTGTTTTCTAGTTGCGTGTACATTCAGTCAGTTTTCAGTCGTTCTTTTTTTTGCACTGAACCGAAACGTTATTGTGTTTTCTAGGTGCGTGTACAGTCAGTGTTTTCTAGGTTGGAATGATACGGTGATTGCGCTCATTCCAAAAGTGCAAAAGCCAGAGAAGGTGACTGACCTACGGCCAATAAGTTTGTGTAATGTACTATATAAGGTGGTGTCGAAGGTGCTTGCAAATAGATTGAAAGTTGTGCTACCAGAAATTATTTCCCCAACACAGAGCGCTTTTGTTCCAGGTAGACTGATTTCAGACAACATTCTTATTGCCTATGAGATGACTCACTACCTGAGAAATAAGAGGGAAGGGAAGACTGGATATGCAGCTATCAAGCTCGACATGAGCAAGGCATATGACAGGGTTGAGTGGAAGTTTCTACAGGACATGATGAGCAGACTTGGTTTCTGTGCGAGGTGGATAGAGCTCGTTATGCTATGTGTCACTACAGTCTCATATTCAGTTAAGGTGAATGGAGAACTCTCAGATGTGTTTAAGCCGGAAAGGGGACTGCGGCAAGGCGATCCGCTGTCGCCATATCTTTTTCTCTTATGCGCCGAGGGATTTTCGGTATTGCTGAATAAGGCGGAGAATGAAGGCCTACTGTCGGGTGTAAAAATCTGCCCATCTGCTCCTAGTGTTTCTCACCTTTTATTTGCCGATGACTCATTAATTTTGATTCGTGCAAAGAGGGAGGATGCTATGAAATTACAACACATTCTTGATTTATATGAGCAGTGTTCGGGACAGATGATAAACAAGTCGAAGTCCGCTGTTCTGTTCAGTCGGAATACAGCTGCACCAAACAGGGAGGAAGTGAGAGAAATTCTTAGCATTGAACGAGAAACTCAGAGTGAGAAGTATTTGGGCCTGCCGGTGTATGTTGGCAGTTCGAAGACAGACGTATTTGCATATTTGAAGGACAGGGTGTGGCAGCGTATTCAAGGGTGGAAGGAAAAATGTTGTCTTGGGCGGGAAAGGAAATACTGATCAAGGCAGTGGCTCAGGCCATCCCGACATTTGCCATGGGGTGCTTTGACCTGACCAAGACGATATGTGATCAAATCAGCACAATGATATGCCGCTACTGGTGGAATCAACAAGATGGGAAGCATAAGGTCCATTGGCTAAGCTGGGAAACTATGATCAAACCGAAGAAGGAGGGGGGTCTCGGTTTCAGGGATATATATGCTTTCAATTTGGCAATGCTTGCCAAGCAAGGGTGGCGCCTAACTCAGAACCCAAATTCACTATGTGCAAAAATTCTACAAGCAAAGTATTTCCCAGGGAAATCATGTCTAGATGCTGAACCGAAGGCTGGTATGTCCTATACTTGGCGTAGTATTCTACACGGTATTAAACTACTCAAGAAGGGCATCATTTGGAGAGTTGGGAATGGTCGTAACATCAGCATTTGGAAGGACCCGTGGCTGCCAAAAAACAGAACTCCCATAACACCGAGAGGTACAAATATTCTGAGATATGTGGATGAGCTGATTAATCCAAATACAGGGGGCTGGGATAGGGATTTGGTGCGTGATGTGTTCTGTGATGAGGACAGCCGTATTATTTTGGCTATTCCTGTACATGAGGGACGGGACAATGTTTTAGCCTGGGAATATGACCAGAAAGGCTTGTTCAGTGTTAGAAGTGCATATAAAGTTTGCAGAGACGATATAATCATGAAGAGTACAAGGGGAGGTGCCTCATCATCTAGTTGCAATGGGAATCAAGCAGAATTGCAATGGAAACAGGTGTGGAACCTCAATTGTCCTAACAAACTCAAGCACTTCCTATGGAGGTTTATGCATAACAGTCATCCCTTGAGAAGAAATCTGCAGAGGAGAAGAATGAAAATCGATGATAGGTGTGTTGTTTGTCAGAGACAAACTGAAGACGGGGCACATTTGTTTTTCAAGTGCAAAACTGTCAGACAACTATGGAACTCTCTCTTCATGGAGGAAATCAGAGAGGCACTAGCAGAGATGTCATCGCCAAAGTTGGTGGTTGAGTACATTCTTAAGCTTAAGGAAGAAAAGAAGATACAAGTTATATGCCTATTATATACCTGGTGGAGTGAAAGGAACAGAATCAGAGAAGGTGAAAACCGGAGAACTGTAGCAAATCTGGCACACAGCATTCATATATACTCGCTTGAAATATTGAAAGTATTGGAGAAGGAGGAAAAGCCAAGAAATAGAAACACATTCAGGTGGACGAGGCCAGATACAGGTGTACTGAAGATTAATTGTGATGCCTCCTTCATGGCGGTGTCAGGCACAGGCGGCTGGGGTTACGTAATACGTGATTCTGACGGAGATGTGGTGCAAGCAGGGAGAGGAAAATTGGACTATGTGATCGATAGTTTTCAAGCTGAGTTAGTAGCTTGCCTACAAGGAGTGCAAGCAGCGATTGACCTTGGGATCAGTCATGCGATTCTAGAAACTGATGCTCTGCTTGTACAACAGGCGGCTACTTCTGATGCTTACGAGTTGGCGTCAATGGGAGGTCTCGTCCAGGAACTGAAGGAGCTGGTTTCTCTGAACTTTGATAGTTTTTCGTTTAATTTCCAACCAAGAGAATGTAATAAGGTGGCTCATGCTTTGGCATCTTTAGGATGTGCTTGTTCAGTGGAAGACAATCCGTCTGTGGATGTGCTTCCGGTTTGTATTCGAGTTCTAGTTGCTGACGATATGTCGGCACATGAGTAATGGAATTTCTTTCCTTTCAAAAAAAAAAAAGTTTTCAGTCGATTTTTTGCACCAGACCAACACTATTTGACTGAATCGCAGACTGAAAACACTCGATTTTTCACAGAACCATTTTTTGACTGAAATAACTCAATTTCTTGTTTTGAACATTTAAAAACACTTTCCAGCATGGAAGCTCCGGGTTGGCTCAAGAAATCGAGTGAACCCATATCAGTTTTTAGCTGATTGTTATATAGTAGTGGGTTAAATTTTGAGTTATGGATTGAATAGTTCTGAATCCTATGGTATAGTTTGAACTAGGAGTAGCACTCATGTATATCTTTAACGAGATAAATTTCAGCTGACGCGCACCGCTATAACAGTTTTTGAAATCATGATTGCGTGTCAGATATTTTCATTTCCCGAGTCTGTCGATATGAATAAAGTACTACAGGGTAAGCATTTCCACCTCGACGACAGGAGGATGATAACGCGCAATTCACTGGACACAAAAAACTCGACCTGCCGGGGGTAAGACCGCCCCCGACGGCATTTTGCTAAGGAGGAGAGCCTCTCACGCAGGCCGAGAAAACCCCCGAACCCCCTCCCCGATCCTACACAGGGACTCAGCTGGCCGTTGTGAGCTTCGGCGCGAGTCTTAACCATGTGCTTTGACCCGAGGAGGACGAGGGGATTTTTTTGTACTGCGAGGAACAGTACCGTTTTTCCCGGCACTGTTCACCCGCAGTACCTCATGCCGCGGCGGGGGCTCGAACCGGGGCCGACAGGAGCCGAAGCTCCCGGAGCCCTCTGGCTCTGGCCACCCGGGAGCCCCGCGCGTTGGCCACTGGACACAAGGAGGAGCAGACAGGCTCCGCCGACAAGCGCGAGCAAGAGCAACTTCGGAGGAGCGGCAACTTTGCTGCCATCGCTGCCGTCGTCGTCGCCGTAGATGTCCGGGTAGCCACCCCACATGCGGCTCCAACCAAATCGTTGAAACCTCCTGCACACAGGAACGAGGGACGAACTCGATGCCGTCAGGATGCGGATAGCGGTCATGCACTCTGCAGACAATTCTGGATGTCCTACGCCAGAGTGAGTGGAGTGCTAAAACGACTAGTTCCTGTTCGATCTGTAGCTCCAAGAGATATGAACTGGCGGATCGACGTACCTCTCCTGATGGTGTGGCTGCAGGCCTCTGCGGAGCGCATGTCCTCGACGGAGGCGCCGTTGTCGAAGGTTGAGCACGTCCTCCGTCTCCACCACGCACGCCCCGCCGCAATATATACTCGTCCACCGCGTAGCCCGGCACAGGGATCAGCCCCACGGGCTCAGCCTGAGCGCGCCCTAGCAGCAGCTGTCACAACACGATGCTGGAATTGATTACCTGGCCGTCCTCAAAGCATTGCAAGAGACCTCGCGGGCAAGTTCGGCAAGGGATCCAACGGGACGTTGTCTGCCATCGGATCGAACGTTAGCTTTGTCATTTTGAAGTGGCGCTGTATATACTGGCATATTTTAGCATCGCAGTGCGTTCAGTAATTCGTAATCGTTTTCTTTAACAAAAATTACTAGTGTAGAACAGTTTATTCTACACCTAAGGTGTTGAATAGCGATTATATATAATTTTTGACTAGAAAATGAGCCATCGTGTTCGCTTCAAAGTCTAAAAATTCCCACGTTAATTAGAGAAAATAAAGAAAGAAAAATTTTCCACCATTGCCATTATGAAAAAATAGTCAAAATTAAAACACCTTGCATTTGTTTTCTAAATTGCCCACCATTGACATTACATAAAAGTAGTCTAAAATACCCATGCAAAATAGTATAATTCGGAATAAAATATTAAAAAATTTTAAAATGGTGTGTTGATCGGTAGAAAGCATCTCAGATGAAGAGAAAGATTGATCCATCTGTGAGATGACCGTGTTCGTTCAGATCAGAGTTTTCGTCCGTGGCATATCCGTTTAGGATGATGAGCTTAGATGGTGGAATTTGCTGCTCCTTCAAAGTTTCTCGTCTCCCATCAATGGAGTTGGCGTTGATTGAGATGCTTCTGTAACCAAAGGATGTAATATGCTTCAATATTAATGAAATTCCTCTTTCGCACAAAAAAAAAAGATTGATCCATCTCTTAAAATATTACGCGAGATAAGACTCGGCTCTATAGGACTCCTAAAAACTTTGCTTAAAGACCATGAAAACGATTGGGAAGAGGAGAGTTGATTATGTGTCAGTGTGTCACGGCAGAGCCACTTGCTCTAATACATAGATATAATTTAATTTATCAGACCATGGACACGATTACGCATCTGACTGAAGCAAGGTGCGGGGCGTTACAAATTACGCTGAGACATGGGCTCACGACATAGGAAGTAGAGATAGGTGGCCGTCGAAGCAGGCAGGGCGTCGGTCGACGACGGCACGGCCGGGTTGCCTTCACCCGGCCGTCGGCCACGCACCGTGCGGCGTTCGTTCGTGCGCACGTCCAGGTCTAAGTAGTGCAGCTTGTCGATCCCCTGTCCTTTTCTCGTGCCCAACGCGGGACAGGTATCCCTCTGGCTAAGCTTTCGTCGTACAGTGCGGCACAGGTGTATCTCTCCACGTCTTGACTCAACGCATGTCCGGCGCAAAATGTTCACGTCGGTGCCGATGGCGGGTACCGTACTGTACCAGACAGTAGCAAGTTTTATGATGTTGCGACCTGTTTCTGTCCTTGGTGCGCTGTGACGTATCATGGGACGATCCAATAATGTCGAGGTCACCACTTGCTGTTCGTGGAATCCACTGCTTCTCTGTGAATATATTTTTTTGAATCCACTACTTCTTCATCTAGAACATTTTTCGTTTTGAGGCAGAATAATTTGAGGAACATTTTTCTTCCCTGTGAATATATATGGCATTTGTATCACCTGCGACACTGATATTGGTGATGATTCTAAAAAAAAAGAAAGAAGACGCCATAGCCCCCCCCCCCCCCCCCCCCCCCCCCAAACCCAAACAGGCTAAAAAAAAGAAATCCTCTAAAAAGATATCAACGTTCGCATCATTTTTTTTACTACTACTAATCCCTTAACAAGATCAACGTCCTTGAGAAGTTGGCAGCCGGAAACCCTGCTTGATAGCAAACAAAACAGCCCAATTTCCTGACAGACAGAGAGGCCTTCATGCATCTGAAGTGCTAAGCATCATTCTGTAAATCCAAAACATTTTGTGTCCTTTTGGTGGCATGTTTCCCCTCCCGAAAAGCTCTTTTTTTTCCTGTGGAAAATGTTTCGCGTATGATCCATTTGTCCAACTTTTGCCCCATCAAGTGTTCTAGTCCCTTTGATTGATAAATGAACCTCCACCCATGTGATTTTAGCCATTAGAAAAAAGTCTAATAAATGAGTTGTAACTATAACAGTACTATTTCTGTCATTGCAAAGTTGGGATGAACAATTTTCTATATGTTTGAGAGATAATCATGATACAAAGCATGTGAAGATGGTTGACCTATGATGATCTTCTTTCAGTTTGTAGTCTGGAAGTTTCCTTGATTGTCAGTCAACAGATTGAGCGAAGTTACAACTTTCCCACGCGAGCTTTTTTTTTTTTTTTCTTGGAAGCCTTGTTGATGGTCTATTTAAAGGTCGCTGCTGGTGAATTTCTTTTTCTTTTCTCGAGTGGATTAAATTTTGACTTGTGGAATGAATATTTCTCCATCCTATGGCACGGTTTGAACTTTGAACTGCTAGCATTGATGTATCTTCACCGAGACAAATTTAGCTGACGGGTACCACTTTAACAGTTTTTGAAAGCATCGTTGCGGGTCAGCAAAAATACAATCATCACACAACACGCTGCTTGAATTAGTTACCTGGTCGTCCTCGAAGCATTGCAGGTACCCGCGCGGGCAAGTTCGGCAAGAGATCCATCCGGACGTCGTCTGCCATCGGAACATCGAAAAGTTATAGCTTAGCCATTTTGAAGTGGCACTGTATATACTGTATAACTGACATATTTTAGCATCGTTGTGCGTTCAGTTAAGTAATTTGTGATCGTTTTCTTCGACCAAACATCCTGATGATAACGCGAAGGCATTAAGTGCCGCAACAATATCAGCTGACCGGAATTATGCAACAATTTATGGTCCAGAAATTTAATACTCCCTCCGTTTTTAATTATATGACGCCGTTGACTTTTTTATCAAACTTTGACCAATAATATAGATTTAAATAATTACTTTTTGAATGTGAAATGAATATCATTAGATTCATTATCAAAAGCACTTTAATGTTAACTTATAAATTTAGCTATTTACATAAATATTTATAGATAAGACAAATGGTCAAAGTAACGAAAAAAATCAACGGCGTCATATAATAAAAAACGGAGGGAGTATATGGCATTGTCGCTCTTAAACACTCCATATATAAGAAGCTGGTATTCCAGCTCTTAAGCAGTCCAGTCTCCAGAGCATTGTTCTAGCCGCTTAGATACGAGAAATACCAAGGAATAGCCCAGCACCCCATTGCGAAAATGGATGTGCATGGCACCAGCATCTTGGCAACCCAGCAGCCGCCGCAACCATCGCTGCCTTAGATAGATACTCGCAGGACCGGATTGAGCCTTGACACGGACGATGAGCCTCTGAGTCCCATAGCGCAATTATTTCAGGATACCCACATTCTGATGGTGTTCGATGAGCCTCGCTGCGCCCATCAATATTTGCGACTTGCGCTCTGGGCTTGAGGCCACCCTGGTGCAGCACCCCCGTTTCAGCAGCATTCGAGTATGTGTCTTTGCCATTTTTTTCTTCAATTTCTTATTAAGCATTTTGTCATTTTACGACCCTAACTTTAGCACATCTGACATGGAACGCATATATTATGATGAAAGTTAACTAATCTTGCACAAAGAAACCATGTGGTTTCATTCCTTCATTGACGATGTAAAATTGGTATCATGACCTGAAGGTAATGGAGCCTGATCCGCGATGGGTCCGGACGGTGGTGAACCTCGACAACCATATCATTGTACCGGACCTGGACCCTACAGCTGCATCGATGAACTGCGACGAGCTACATGAAGATTACTTGGCCTCCCTGTCCACACGTCCAATGGACAACTCCCGGCCACTCTGGGTAGTCCATGTCCTCGACTTCCCAACATCCGAGGCGGCGGCTTCTTTGGCGTTCCGCATCCACCATGCCATTGGCGATGGCATGTCACTGATCTCCCTCTTCATTGCTTGCGCGCAGAGCAGGGGCGACCACAAACCCAAGATCTCGCCATCCTCGCCGCCCGCACGCCGCCGGAAGCACCCCATCTGCGGCCTTCCACCGCGAGCTGCGAGATCGACGGGGGCCTTGGCGTTCATCGCGTGGTTGCTGTCATGCGCCAAGCTTACCTGGCATACAGTGGTAGATCTGCACGCTTCCTGGCAATGCCGCTGCTCCCGGGCGATCCACGCACGGTGTTCACGGGCGTGAAGGGTGTCGAATTCAGACGCAAGAGATTTGTCAGCCGCAGCCTCAGCCTCATCAACGTCAAGCACGTCAAGAACGCGCTCAACTGCGTACGTGCTTAGTATTTACTAGAACTCATTCTACAAATTTGAAGTAAAAAAGCCTAGACACATTACGCCATTTGCATTGCATTCTTCACTCTTACGGATGTGTTAGGTGGCTACCTGAATTAAACCTTTTATTTGGTGTGTCTTCATTGAGCAAATTTGTCCTGTTGGTAATATAATTTTAACCTCTCTGTTTCCATGCACTCATGCGCAGACGGTAAATGACGTGCTGCTTGGAGTGTCATCGGCTGCCCTATCACGGTATTACTTCAAAAAACAAGCGGTGAGTTACCTTGTGCATCCTTATTACTGCTCCAAGCTTTTGTTTTTAGAACTTGCAATGACACAATGTGACTAAGACGAAAGCAAAATCTTCAATTGGCCGAGAACAGGCAAAACTTGAAGTTTTCACAAAACACGATATGTTGGATAGAGTAAGGATGAGTGAGAGAACCGAAAAACAAGTTAGAAACGAGGACGGGAAGAGCCTTGAACGACAGGGCGACGAACATACAATCTGAACAACAAGATGACCAACATACCAGTAGGAAGGCGAGGGAAGAAGGTGACACGTGAAGGTGGTTGCCCTTGCCAAAGTAGACAACAAGTAGGCAGGACGGATAATGAGTTGGCAGAAGTGTATTAGAGGAACAAGTGAGTTGGACAACAAGCCAAGACAACAAATAGCTGAGCATCATTACGAGCAGGGATGCGATCGTAGAAGAGAGCATATAAAAGTTTATTACAAAATATCATAAACTACCTATATACAAGTTAATAAATTTCATACTATTATCATTGTGAAAACAATCAACTCTAGCCGCGTCAGCTATACTAGAAATTCTCACGTTAATCTGAGAAAATAAGAAGAGAAAATTACCCACCAATGCCATTATGAAAAAATAATCACAAAACATCCTATAAATATTTATAAAATAGCTAAATTCGGAATAATAAAGAAAGCCAAAAATACCCCCTCAAGCCTATTTCTAAATTACCCACCATGCCATTATGAGTAAAAAAATAGCTAAATTCGAAATAATAACAAATAACAAAATACACTTCACACCTATTTCTAAATTATCTGTCATTCCAGTATAAGTCAAAAAAACTAAATTTGGGTTATAAAAGAAAGCTAAAAATATCTCTAATTTTTTTCTTGAACAAAATATTCCTAATTCTTATTTCTTATTTTCCCATCATACCATTATGAGTCTGAAATAGCTAAATTATGGCGTGATGGGTACGCAAGCTGAAAAACAAGCTATGACGATGACAGAGTAAGGATGAGTGAGAGGACCAAAAAACAAGTTAGAAATAAGGACGGGAACAACCTTGAACGAGAGGGCGACGAGCAGGCAATCTAAACAACAAGATGTCCAACCTACTAGTAGGAAGACGAGGGGGGAAGGTGACATGTGAAGGTAGTAGCCCTTACCGGAGTGGGTGACAAGTAGGCGGGATGGATGATGAGTTGACTGAAGTGTATTAGAGGAACAAGTGAGCCGGACAACAAGCCAAGACGACAAATAGCTGAGCACCATTACGAACAAGAGGTGGATGCGACCGTAGAAGAGAGCATATAAAAATTTATTACAAAATATCATAAAATACCTACATACAAGTTAATACATTTTATACTATCGTTATGAAAACAATCAATTCTAGCCGTGCAAATACACGGACAGCCATATTAGTTAAGTTTAATAAAAAAAAGATATTCCCGGCTGATGCCGTATGTAACAACCAACTTGATTTGATTGGATGGGAAATTTTATAGTCGGGAATGTTTGGGAACCTATGATCTGTGATACTCTGTTTCGAAACTTTGTATCTCTCAGTCTTAGTATCAACGGCGAAGGATCATGATAAAAAGTTCTTGGCCCAGCTCATGCCTTCTAACTCTATCAACGGCGAAGGACAGTCTTACCATACGTGATGCATTAATATATGAAGTAAAAATAGAGTTTAACGAGTATAATAAATTTGGTTGAGATCTTGACCATATTAGCAAGACAGTGTGAGTACTGCTGCTAAGATTCCCCCTTAGGTGACCATTTTGAAAAGAAAAGCTGCTTGTGCTTAAGGTTGGTTGTCCTAGTTGATATGAGGCCAACTCCTGGCATACAAGTAAGCTCACGAATACTTCTCTTAATTTGTTTTTTGAATGTTCGTACTTTTGCCTTTTGAGTACCATGTATCAGTGATTAATAAATTTCTGTAAGCAGAAACTAGAACATTTGATGGACCCTCATACAAACAATGATGCGAGATGGGGAAATCGAATTGGTTACATGATACTTCCATTCTACATAGCTTCACACGAAGATCCTCTTGAATACGTACGCCAAGCAAAGAAGAGTGCTGATAGGAAAAAGTATTCACTAGAAACAATCTTCACTAAAACGTTTTCAGAAATGGCCACAAAATATTTTGGGGGTCAAGGTACGTATACCCTGCGCATCTCTCTCTATCATCACATAAGATGTTTTAATTTGGGAGTGTAACCTTGTGTATCGCACGAGGTATAAACAATTGGATTTGCAGGTCAAACACCAGTAGTTCACGTATTGATTTAATTATTATTATTATTATTATTTTGAGTAAGCAAGAGAGGCATGTATCTTGATTGCCATTATTATATTATATATTTGAGCGTGTGCAGATAGCATGTCCTCTGTTCATCTTATGGTGTCACGTACCACCACATCAAGCTCCAACATGACTGGCCCGATCGAACAACTATAGTTGTTTGGGAACAAAGTCCTCTACATTGCACCTAGTGTCTACGGGCATCCATCGGTGAGTTTTGAAAGTAATATCCATTCAGTGGTTAGCAAATTCCGCCGAACTCCTAGCTTTGTGGTTCTAGTCACAAAATCATAGGCGTTTAAATTTGATCATATCACTTTTATGGCCATATAATGTTTCACAAAACATGACCCTATAAACTACATATCAATTGAGAGATTACATGGTCATGATCTGATTCATTGATTCCATCAATTTCCACGACACAAGTGTGAAAAAAAAATGACATGTCATATTCACAAATATTTTAAAAAGAGTGTTTTTTTTTTCAAAATGATATCTTTACTTCTCTAAAAACGCGAGTTGGTGAGGCGGTCGTCCTCGTGGGCGTGCCCTCACCGAAAACTTGCGCCAATAGGTGGGGTCCACGGAGGACGGCCCCCTTCTTCCATTCTCTCGCATGTTCCTTCCCGTAGCAGCTTCCTCCTCTCGAATCTTCTCTCCTGAATCTCCCCCTAGATCCATGGCGGCTCCTCTGCGCCAGGCTACCCTCCTCTGGCGATGGCGTCGCGCCGCTGCTCGCCCACACCGACCCGGTCCTCGCACAGGTGCCTGTCCGCCTGCTGCTCGTCGAATCCTCCATCCTCTCCCTGTACTACCCTACTGCGCCCGAGGACATCGCGCGGCTATTCGGCACCACCGAGCGGCTAGACGGCAGATTGGCTTGGCGTCGCGCAACTGGCCTCTCCCTGACAGATCCCGGCAGCCTTTTCGGCGGTCGATGCAATCGCCAACAACGTCGCAGAGCAGGTCCTGCTCTGGTGCACGCTGACGAGATGGATGAAGCCATTGCTGCTGCCACTAGATGGGCGTAGATGGATCCACGGATAGCAGTAGACTAGAGAGAGAGGGAGCGACCAGAATCCAAATTACAGTCTGTTGAGAAAAAGAATGAAAAAGAATTTTCCACGGTACAAAGCAGGGATAAGAACGAGAGAGATGACAGACAATGATAGTGATGAATAAGCTGCCGGTGGGAGCTCCGATTTAGTTGCCTACGGCTATGGGTCAATGGCTTCATATAGATTTATGCATTCCGAATGTCTTCTAATTTTCTTTCCATGTTTGCAGTATCATCAATTCTTTTATATAATTCTAAATTGGCTCGGATGAAATGCATACTGCCTAATTTTAACTAGGATCCTACTTAATGAGGAACCTCAATGTGCTTCTGTAATGCAGTTGAGAGCTTAACATTGTATAATATATAATGTAATGTTTGTGACTGAGTTAACATTTGTGAATGTGTTTTTTTTCCCTTCCCGTGGCAAAGCACGGGTATTGTGCTAGTAACCATATAACTTACAGTTAAGTAGTATAAGCCAACATGCATGGGGTTTTTATGAGATAAGGATCACAAAATCTAAGATTATGCGGAATTTCCTCTTAATTAATTTGATCATTTATTTTTTTATCAAATATGTTTAGGCACTCACTATTCATTGGCAAAGTTATATGGATACTATAAGGGTTATCCTTGCAGTGGACGACAGACAATTTTCAGATAGTCATCTGCTTCTAGATGACTTTGCGGAAGCCTTGAAAATAATGAGAGATTCATCATAGAAATCTTGCTTGTCTCGCCCATGGTAATACATGTATGTATGATAATCGTACATGTAATCCTACTTTGCAAAACAGTAGCTATATGTAGCATTGTTGCTTTTAAGGATGTATGGGCTCGATCGTGTGATGCAACCTAGAAGCTCCAAGTTAAAGTTTTAAAAACACAATTTATATATATTCCTTGTATCATGAAACAACAAGGAATATGAAAAAAAAAGAAGAGTGAAGCTTGGAAGCACACGCAAACCATGGTGCGATAGAGTTCCCTCTTTCCTGGGAATGTGGCGGCCGGATTTGTCGACTCCAGCGACGTCTGATGCCGACAGATTTGTGCGTGTTCCACGAGCAAAAGATTCAGAGATCTTCTTGTAATTTTTGTTTTTCTTAGGGGCCTTTCTGTATTCTTATGCGATGTATTTGTATTTATACATGTATGTTTGATTAAAAAAATCATGACCGCATAAATGTTATATTTGATACCATATCTCAGATTTTTTTAGCGATTAAACGGTATAACTCAGGCACTCACAACGCACGCCCTAATCAAAGAGCCATCTTCTCTATTTCCCTCTTTCTTTTCTCTCCTCTCCAGCTCTAGTCCCTCATAAGACACAAAATGGGCTCAAGGAGGGCAGCCAACCAGCCCCCTCACCGAATTCTCTTGAACATTTTCACATTCTAAAAATACCACTTATACTCCAACACACTCATACAGCACATAAGGGTGATTGCGTCCAATTTTTTCTCCGTCACCCGAATGCTATCGGGACATTCTTCATGGCACCGCGGCCAGGACCTGCGGGGACGGCCGACTGGGAGGGAGGCGCGGCGCGTGGCTTAGGCATCAGGAACTAAGGACGACGGCGCCATTAGCGAGAGCCGCCGTCGCGCGCGTGTGAAGGTCGTACAGAACACGGATGGCGATGTGTGTACGATCGATGGTGACCTTGATCGCGCCGTACCCGGCAGGCCGGCGGGCGTTAATGCCGTGGCTGGAGCCTGTCGTACGAGGGCCGGTGTCGATCAACCGAGTCGATGGCAATGGCATGGCACGTGCAGCCGGCCGGGTCGCGATCGTCGGCGGCCTTGTGCGCCTCGTTTGTGTTGCCCGCGTCCAGCTGGAATGCGTTCGCTCTGTCTCGTGCTAGACCCGGTGCGCTCGTGGCTCCGCATAATCGGCTGCCCTTCCAATTCTGTGTGCGTTCTCGGGATCTCTCGCAGGCTGATCGCGCGCGCGCGCGCCCGCCGTGAGCTAGTTTCATGCAGTGCGGCGCACGAGCAAAAGCATTCCCGTTTCCTCCACGGCCTCATCTCCAGAACCCACCACGTTCATCCACCGCATGCAGCGCCCCATCGCCTGCATAGCTCCAACTCTTCGGTAAGGCAGGGAACGGTATATATAGTGCATTTCGCCGTTTGGCGACACGTAGCACCGATCGATCATCCACCAGTGTGGCTGGTTACCAGGGGCTACAGCCGCAGGGGCGCGCAGCGGCGGATCCAGCGGGGGGGCAAGGGGGGCTGGAGCCCCCCCTACCCCCTAGAGCTCCATGGAGATGAAGAGAGGAAAGGGGGAGAGAAGAAGAGGAAGATGAAGAGGAAAAGGGGGGGCTGGAGGAAGAAGAAGGGAGATGAGCCCTCCCTTGAGACTCAGGCTAGCTCCGTCACTGGGGGCGCGCGGCCACATTCCCACATGGCACACATAGCGCACGGCACGGACGGGGACGTCACGCTTGGGCGCACGTCGCGCGCTGGTCCACGGGCCACGGACACGGCGGAGCCGGACCCGATAGATCTCGATCTCTCATGCTGCGTGCGCACTGCGTGCCCCGCGCCCGGATGCATGGTCCGATCGGTGCAGGTGCGCGAGAGCCGACACGCACCGACGACGGGGTTACGGCGCGGCGGGATCCTGCTGCGCGCGTGCCGTCCAAGCAGGCAGGGCGTCGGTGGATGACGGCACCGCCGAGTTGCCTTCGACAAGCCGTCGGCCACGCACCGTGTGGCGTTCGTTTGTGCGCACATCGAGGTCTAGCTAGTGTAGCTTGGCCCTGTTGGGCTGGTAAACTTCTCCCCGGCTGGGCTGCTTGCTGCAAAGTGATATGGCTGCTGGCTGCTGATTGATATGACTTCTGTTCGACTGCTAGACAGCCAAAATGTGACAGCTGACCAGTCGATCCTCTGTCCTTTTCTCATGCCCAATGCGCTGCGCTCTCTAGCAGATCGATCTCCGTCTGGCTCAGCTTTCGTCGTACACTGCGGCACGGGTATCTCTCCATGTCTCGAGTGAATGCATGTCTGGCGCAAAATGTTCGTTAGATAGCATCCCTCCCCCTTGTCTTCCCAATTCCAGCCATCGCCGCCATACGGGCTCGAGTCCAATCGCAGGTTTGGCACCCGAGAAATGCAGAAAAAGTCTATTTTGCCTTCTTGAAGTTCGATTTTCCTTTCTTAATTACAAAACCAAGTAAGTTGGCTCCTTCAACTTATGAATCGGATTTTCCCCTCCTAGCTGGTTTTAGCTAGTGGTTTTGACCAAGTCAGCATGTGGGACCCATGTGTCAGTGACATAGCTCGAGCTGACATGTGGGTCACTTAAAGTGGGTCCCACATGTTCGAGCTGGGTCACTTACAAGTGAGCCCCACATGTCGGCGGATCATTGACACATGAGCCCCGCATGCTGATTTGGTCAAAACCACTAGCCAAAACCATTCAGAAGAAAAAAATTCGGTTTCACGAGTTGAGTGAGTCAAATTACCCGGTTTTGTAATAGAACAGAAAAAGAATCAAACTACATGAAAAGTTGAGGAAGGCAAAAGTTTTCGGAAAATTCGGTCCGGTCCGGTATCTCCGGTAGACCGGTTTTGTTTTCAATTTTTTTAAAACATGAATTGAAAAATAGTGAAAAATAGAGGAAATTTGCAGCGCAATAGTGCACAAGGACACGAAAATTAGGTCAACAAAATCATGCAAACTTTCCGGGTAGAAAAAGAAGAAAAACACTTTTTTTATGAACCAACCACTTTCCTCAATTTTTTTGACCAAGTAAGCGATCGAATTTTCATGTTGTTGTTGCACCATTACGCTGCAAATTGTGTTTTATTTTTTACATATTTTTTGTTTTCACTGTTTTTAAATTTTTAATTTTTTGTTTCCAATTTTTCCTCATTGAACCAGTTTTTCAAAATTTTGTTCGGTTGGTTTACCGAAAATTTCGGAATTTTTTATTTAAATTTCGAAATTTAGATTTTATCGGGTTTTCCGGTAAACCGGACTTCTCGGTGGCAGTTCCTTCGCTCGGTTTGTTGTCCTCCGTTTGTTGTCGGGGCCGCCTCCTCCCACGGTTCGTCCGTCGGCTCCCGCCGCCCAAAGGCAATCATCCACTGCTCGCCGGCCAACCGGCAGCCCGGGGCCGCCTCACCGCCCACGCTTCCCAATGGCCGCGACCTCCGTCCACGGAAAGCTGCTTCTCGGCGCTGCTTGCAGCGCCGCGGCGATTTCGACGCCCTAGTCCCGTGCGTGGAGCGCAGGGCTGCTCTCGGCTTGTGCCCGCCTCTCGTACTCTCTTGGAGCCGCGCGGTCGTTTGCCCTGGTGAGGCGGGCCGGCGCGCTCGTGCTTCCCGGTGCTCGTCGGCGGCTCGGTTCAGTAGTGCGGTCTCGCCTGTACCCAAATGGTGAAGAAACATAACTGAAATGAAGATTTCAGTCAATTACTTCCAAGGTTAATTCGGTAACTCAAATGGCAATTTTTAAACCATGCCAGACATTACCAGTGATATAGTGCGCATTGTTGCTGCAGGCGCACATTTGGACTTCATGCTTTCGCAGCTCTTCAGAGTTTAGACGTTCCCTGCCATAGCTGCCAAGCCTGACTTCATTTGTTCACCCCCTATTATCAGTAATAAGTGTCCAGCTACGTGCTGCATTCAGATAGTTGCTGCTTGATTTGTTCAATTCACACTGCTCTTGGTTATATCTGAGTCCATCTCATGGATCTTAATTCTTCCTGCAGACATGGACTCTCAACCATCCTGTCTCTCACATACTGCTGCAGTGCTGCTGAGCTAGCTGTCCCAAACTGAAACACGTTCACATTTGGCAAAGGATTGAAGCTAAATGGTCGTCCTGAACTTTATGTATTCTGCTAACCAAGAAGACAACTGCAAATTCTCGGAGCTCGTTACCTACATGCCAGGTACATTCATGTTAGTTTTATTAGCCTTTCTCAGTAGTCTGACAGATAATTTAGAAGTTATCAAACGGCATGAGCCCCAATGATGGATGCTTGCAGTTGGTTCTACATGACATATTGCTGTGCAGACTCTTTTCATCAGAAAGTTTCCTGTGGCCACAGCATGCATATACGCAGCATTATTTCATCTACACACTAAATCGTTCTGTCATAATTAAGGGAAAATTGAAATTCACTGGCATAGTAAGCACACTAGTTTTATACCCTTGGCTTATGTATTTGTTTTGCTAACTCGCTGGAATGTGTTTTGCGCTAAAAATGGCAACACGTCTTGAAGGAAAATACTTAAAATAGTATCGGCATAAAAAAAAATAAGATACCAAACAATAAATATTTATTCCATGTGTTAAAGAAGTAGATGTTCCTGTGGGGTTGATGCATGTTTCCTAATCCTCAGCATTTCCTCTGCCAAAATTCAAACCTATGTTCGAAAGAACTACACATATTTTTCTGTTGATAAACAGAATGTTTGTTTCTGATGATAAACAGAATGTTTGTTATCAATAGAATACAAAAGTCCACCTGAAAACAAGAGAATTTTTCATACAAGAGGTTCTATTTAGTTCGTATGACCATATGTGAATACATCTACCCAATGAAAACTAGAAACTTAGTTTACAATAGGCCATATATATTTTGCTTCTTATTTTAGCCCGTCGGCCTTTCATTACACAGAACATCACCTCTACTGCATAGTGCAAGTTTCTTCAGCTAAAAGAATCATCTGGACTATTGATCCATAGTTGGTCTTTTGTTTCTGTCTTCATCCAAGCATAAGACAGCCAATTTGATCAGAGTTATTGCCTGAATGTAGTTGAATCGACCACTTAACCTGCAGTCCACAACTTCATGAATTAAAGACGGTTCCTCTCTGTTCAAGATATGCTGTAGGAATTCTACAAGCTTCCTGAGGACTATGTGCACCTCCTCATTGGCACCTATCGCCAGGTCCAGAACTCGCTTCCCCATCACCAGCTCAAGAAGCACAACTCCATAGCTATATACATCGACTTTTACCGTGATCTGCAGGCTACTGATCCACTCTGGAGCAATGTAACCTATGGTTCCGCGTACTCGTGACACGTTCTGATTGGAGCCTCCTCTGTTCAGTAGCTTTGCCAACCCAAAGTCAGCAATCTTAGGTTCTAGATTATGGTCCAGTAGTATGTTCTCTGGCTTGACATCGCAGTGAATGACCCACTCAAGACATTCATGGTGGAGATAAGCCAAGCCCTTCGCGACGCCTAATGCGATAACAAACCTTTGCTTCCACTCTAGCAAAATATTGTCTTTGAATAGGATATTAGCCAATGATCCATTCTCTATATACTCCGTAACCAACATCCTGTAGGAGCTTTCCGAGCAAAATCCCCATATCCTTACTAGATTCATATGGTTTATCCTCCCAATTATGCGTAGCTCTGCTTGAAACTCCTCCTCACATTGCCTTACATTTTCTAGCATCTTAACAGCCACTTGTCGATTCTCATCCAAGATTCCCTTGTAGACAATCCCTGAGCCTCCTCTTCCAAGCTCATGTTTGAACTTCCTTGTAGCTTTAACCAACTCTTTATAACTGTACCTTCTGAAATTACTAGTCATTGCCTTGTCTCCTTTCTCAACTGCTTGCATTTCTGATGCTCCCAACTCCCACCTCAAAACAAAGAACCATGCAAACGTAATGAAGAAAGCTTCAAGAACAAAAATTGCACCTGCAAAACCATAGAAGTAAACCCATTTTGCATCCCCCTGACTTGCCTTGTGAACACCCAGTTCCATTGGTGTTGGGCTCGTCCAGCCACAATCTAGACGCTCATTTCTTGAAACAGGCATGTTGGTTTGGGGAATCGGGATTCCTGAAATATTAACACTCGCTGGGATCTTGAGATACATGAAGCGTGACCATTTTGTAGGTGCGTTGTATGCTTTCCCATTGTAAAGAAAAGCCTTTGGGTAGCATGCTCCTGGTCCTGGCTGGTACTGAAAACCTTTGCATGTGCAATCGCTCAAGCATATGTTCCTGCAGCCCTGCAAGGATACTGGATCAGCATGCTTTTGATCAGATCCCCAAAAGCCAGTGTCCGGAAGTCGCACAAACTTGACGGCATGTGCTTGCTCAGCACCACAAGTGATATCTGCCACAGCCCTACAGCCTTGGCTCCAGTTACGAGGATTGTTCATCTCATATCCCGGCGGGCATGAGCATGTCGGCGCAGGCAAGTAGTAGCAGATCCCATTTGGACCACACAAGCCATGAAGATTGCAAGGTTGAGACACTGCAATCCAGGATACCAACCATCTCCCATCTGAGCTATTCAAGCTGTAGAGTCGGAGATTGCCATCGCGATCCAGAGTAAGCCGCCTTTTGATCCCAGGACCTTCATCAGAAGCAACAAATGCTTGCTGGTTGGCGAAATCACTCGAAACAAAATTTCCGAGGTTGTCGAGAAACCCAAGCCTTGTACTGTTATACCGATTTCTGTTATTCTGATACTCACCGAGGTCAGGGTTTGGCCAATACGCCTCATGAACATCAATGTCGTCATATATAAGCGACAATATAGATGCATCTGTGAAATGAAGCATATAATGATCAGGAACATATAAGCCAGTGGAAGATACCAGCTTTGTACCTGCAGTGATACGCTGGTTGGGCAGCAGAGTGTCAGTGGGTGAATCAAAACTCTGCCACACAACCAGACCACTGGAGTTCTTCAAGACAAGGTTTCCGGAATTCAGGAGCTGAGCATACCGCACACCTGCTGCGCTGCCGTCCGCTTGCCACACCACGGTGCCGTCATAGTCCGTGAGGACCATGGCACCGCCCTTCCGCAGGGTGACCGCCGCCCCCCTGGCGTGCACGGGTCGGTCGCGGTTGGCGGTCCAGACGACCGTCTTGTCGGCTGAGTTGGTGTACCATATTGAGAAGGTGAAGGCGTGGGTGTCGTTGTAGATGCTGTAGAAGCCGCAGGAGAAAGTGCCGTCGGGTGATCGCAGGACGTCGGTTTCGTGCTCTTCGACGTCGAGCGAGGATCTCAGGTGCAAGATGTGCCGAGATGTGGCGATAGAGAGTAGAGAAAGCAGCGATAGGACTTGCAGGATGGAGGAGAAGGCCGCCATGGCTGAATAGGTGGTTGAGCTGACGAGCAGTTTCTCAAGCTCTCTTATGTCCAGCCTGAACTTCTGGATTCTGTGAAAGGTATGTATCTCGCTATCTGGTGCACGTGTTCGGATCTTCATGCAACCCCCAATGCCCTGTATATTGACACGTCACTCTTTTTATAATACTAATAGCACCTTCGATGAATTGTTACCCCTATTATTGGTACGGAGAAGCTAGGTTCCTGGTCAGATTCAGACGGCTACATATGCGAGTTCAACTTGACTGTTTTTTTTTTTCCGAGATGGGAGTTCAACTTGACTGTTAATTACGCCCCGGCCGTCATCTTGGAAACTTCTTGGTTGAGGCTGTCGAGGCCAATCCTACTGGATCCGCGACAAGGCCACTCCTACAGCCCCGACAGATGCGAGTTCAACTTGCATGTACAGTCAGTGAACTCAATATGTAGTATGTGGATTTTTGAACGGAGTAGTATCAGTTCGAGTCGTCGCAGTCTTGGTCAAGGAAGCTCTGACATCGTCGAATTTTTAATATATGACATCAAAGACTATTGAGGCAGGCGACGGATTAGTGTCAGTTCGATGTTCAGGAAGCATGTTTCCAAAGAATTGACCGTGTCATGGTATCTTACTATTTGCTTCCAAAATAATTGATTTGAGCCGCTTTTTGGAATTTCATTTATTTTTAGTTTTGGTAGGACTGGTTTTGAGATTTTAATTTTTACACTGGAGTATTATGACTCAATGGCTGTGAATTTAGTTCCCCGCTGACAGAGCATGGCCATATAGTGTGCCAGAAGAATCCTTTTTTTTTTAATATACATGAGTACCAAAAAGATTCTAGAGAAACTTACTTATTTGTCTCTTTTTTTTTTCTGTTACTGGTGTTAGTATTTTCTATATGGACAGATTTACCCTCGAGAGGACATCCCTTATTTGCTCTAAAATTGCTAACCTTATCTACCTATTTTATTTTGATTCAATATGTCTCCTTTTTTTTGGCAAAATATAAAGCATGCGACAATACAACAGTTTTTTATAATTGACAATTTCACACATATGTAATACTGTGTTAGTAAACGTGTGTTTAAGCATCCGCAACAAATTAGAAGTACAAACAAATGTCATTTCTCAACCTTCATATGCAAATCAAATTTGATTTTGAATTGCATTCTGCCCATTAGATACTTTTTGGAGAAAGGAGAAAATAAAACACACATAAAAGCGTTTGCAACCATTCCATCTGGCCCGGAGTAGCATGCTACGATTTGCTAGGAAACTCGATCCAACGACGTCAGCAGACGGAATGGTTGCAAACGCTGTTTGCACTTCTAATTTTACTTACCCATGCTTTGAAATCTATAAAAAAAACTCTAATCGTGGGCGTCTCGCTGTAGCGCTACAGTTCCCATGCACCCATGGGTAAGCATTTCCAACTCAACGACAGCAGGACGATAAAGCGCAGTTCACTATCATAAGGGAACAAGGAGCAGCAGCCAGGCGCAGCCGAGAAGTGCGAGCAACAGCAACTTCGGATGAGGAGCGGCAACTTTGCTGCCATTGCTGCCGTCGTCGTCGCCGTATATGTCCGGGTAGTCACCCACATGCGGCTCCAAATCGTTGAAGTCACCTGCACACAGCTTGATTTGATTTGAGCGCTAGCTAATGCTACAAGAGATATGAAGTGGCGGACGTACGTACGTACCTCTCCTGAAGGTGTGGCTGCAGCCTCTGCGGAGCGCGTAGCGCACGTCCTCGACGGAGGCGCCGTTGTAGAAGGTGAAGCCGTCAAGCGCGCTGGCCACGCAGTTGAGCACGTCCTCCGTCTCCACCACGCACGCCCCGCCGCAGTAACCGTCCACCGCGTAGGCCGGCACGGGGATGAGCCCCCACGGGCTCAGCCTGAGCGCGCCCTCGCAGCAGCTGTACACCTGCGAGCGACAAGCATGCAACCATGCAGCGAGCGAACGGGAACAGAAAAACAGTGTGCATTTAGTTCAGAGCACACGGCCGGCATCCACGGCAAAAATACAATCATCACACAACACGCTGCTTGAATTGATTACCTGGCCGTCCTCGAAGCATTGCAGGGACCTCGCGGGCAAGTTCGGCAAGGGATCCAGCGGGAAGACGTCGTCTGCCATCGGAACGTCGAAGTGTTAGCTCTATGCCATTTTGAAGTGGCGCTGCGTGCTACGTAATTGTGCTCTTTTGGCGAGCTGATCACCTGGCTCCGCCTTGCAAAAGGTCAAGCAGAGGCAAAGGACGGCCGCGACACGGCCGCACCAGCCGCGGCGAATACGACGAGCACGGAGGCCGCGCATCCTCGACTGAGCCGGCGGTGTTCGAACGATCTGTCTTGAAGCAGGTGGCTGATGATTTAAGGTGACAGGCAGCGAGGAACAGCCTGCAAAGTTCAGACCTACTTTCACCTGCCCTGCCCGCGACACTGGGTTACAAAGTCACCGGCTTCTGGATGGGGAGAGGAAAAATTACAAAAAGTTACAGCAGAGATCGATGGGGAGGGTCACTTGTGAACGGCTGGTTGGCTCGTCTGTGTAAAGAGAGCAGTTCTTTTCTTTTGCGGCGGTTGGCTGGACCTCCTGAAGCTGAAGTTCCCGTGATGCATGCCGTTCGGTGGGAAAGAAACGCGAGAGGGAGAGATGCTTCTGCCGTGCGGTTTGCCCTTTCCTATAAGAAACCCCGGTTCAGACTCTCGGCTGTCAGCGCATAAAAAAGCATAACCCTGACAGTGACACATGTTTCGACAACTTATTAGAAAAAAAAAAAGAAACCACGCGAAAAACAAATAACAATGGAGATGCGGGGTATCGATCCCCGTACCTCTCGCATGCTAAGCGAGCGCTCTACCATCTGAGCTACATCCCCGTTTTTGTATAATTATCCGTCAGACAGTAAATGAATCGTGATCGAATGGGTCATGGATGTACTGTGTTCCATCATCCGAGGCAGAAAGGGAAAACACAATATAACTCGTCGGTCCAGAGGTTAAGGAACACGGAAACAAAATAGGCCAGCATGCGAAAGGATATCCTAGTGATGTATGGTGAGTTTTTGCAATCAATATTTTGAGATTAGTTATAGTTCCTTGCGAGTTTCGACAATCCAAAAGTTGTAGGAGCAGATTGGAAACACATATTCAATAGTAATTTGCTGCTAGACACTGCGTCTAGTTGTTTCTTAGTGTTCATCAGGAAATAAAACTCGTTTCAGTGCCCAGCAGCAAAGGTCACATTTCTACGGTGTGCCAAAAAAATAAAAAAGACATAGCAAAAAAAAAGGAAAATTGGCAAAACAACTTATGGCCTAGACCAATATGCACACGAGAGTCCAACAAACGAATACACTACACGGGCCTCTATAACACGATCCATATACTGTCCACGGAGTCTGAAAAGAAGAGAGAAAAAAAGGCAGGCAGAATTTTAGTTTCATTTCCCTCCTGAACCCGAGATCCCCCAATTTGATTTCCCTCTATCTCCTCCTTCTCGCCCGGAATCTTCCGCGGTACGCCACGCACGCCCGAGAGCGAACAAGAACAATCCCCAAACTCAAGAGTGTTTTACCTCTATGCCATTATAAAAGTTGGTCGTTACGTGTATGCCATTAAAAAATTGTTGGCACCTGTATGCCATCGCACGAACTTTCTTTTACCTACACGCCATTATTACATTATTATGGACGATTTTACCCTTTGCTCTCACGCTCCCACCTCCTTCTTCTCCTTCTTCCTCCTCTCTCCCGCACGCGCGCCTCCGCCGAGCCGCGCCTCCGCCGAGCCTACCTGCGCCCGCCGCCGTCAAGCCGCGCCGCCGCCAAGCGCGCGCCCGCCGCCGTCCCGCGCCCGCCGCCGTCTCGCGCCTGCGCCGTCCCGCGCCCACGCCCCGCCGCCGCCGCAAGCCGCACGCCCGCCGCCGCCGCCAAGCCGCGCGCCCTTCCCGTCCCTCCCACACGCCCGCGCCGCCGCCAAGCCGCGCGCACCGCCTCAGCCGCCCTTCTCCCTCCGCCCGCGCCGCCGCTAAGCCGCCGCCCGTCCCGCGCCAGCGCCTAAGCCGCGCGCCGCCTCCGCCGCCGCGCGCCGCCGCCACCGCCCTCTCCCTCGCGCCGCGCCGCCGCTAAGCCCCGCGCCCGCCGCCGTCCCTCGCCCGCCGCCGAGCGCCGCCGCCAAGCCGCGCCCGCCGCCGTCCCGCGCCGCCGCCGTGTAGGGCGCCGCCCTTCTCCCTCGCGCGTCAGGAAGGCAGCCAGCTCGCGAGCGCAGCAGCGGGCGCTAGATTGGAGAGGGGCCGGGGTTCGCCGAGACGGAGAGGAGCTCGGCCAGGAGACAAAAGGGAGCGGAGATTGGAGAGGACTTCGGCATTGCTGCTGCTGCTGCCCGAGCTGCTGCTGCTGCGGGCGCGCGACTTTGCTCGAGCTCGGTCGGGGCGGCAATGGCGGCTCCGCTCGTTCTTGCGCGAGAGAGAAGAGAGGAAGAGGAAGGAAGAGGAAGAAGAAGGGGTAAAATCGTCCATAATGGCGTATAGGTAAAAGAAAGTTCGTGCGATGGCATACAGGTGCCAACAACTTTTTTAATGACATACACGTAACGACCAACTTTTATAATGGCATAGAGGTAAAACACTCCAAACTCAAACCCAAACCCACATCAAACCCTAACACCCCTCCCCCGATTTCCCCTCGTCGGGATCCCGCTGTCCATTCGCCGCAATGGCCTCGCCCGGCGGCGGCGGCGACGACATCGACGACGGGCGCCTGTTCGAGGGCGTCCGCTTCGTGCTCGTCGGCTTCGACGACGATGCCGAGTCCCAGGTGCTTGCCTCCTCGACTTTCGCTTCGTCAGGTTCAATTTGGCCGCGGTTTGTGGCGAATGGCGATTGATTATTTGACGGGCCACGTCAGTAATTTCCGATGCCGTTCCTGCAGTACCGGTCGGACATGGTGCAGCGCGGTGGCGTCGACGCCGGGCGGCTGAGCAACGGGTGCACCCACGTCGTCGTGTGGGGACTCGTCTACGTGAGTTTTGCATGTTCAATTTGATGTTTAGCCGTCTTGGCACCTTGGCTGCCGGATTTGATGTGATTTAGTTTTTTACTTGCTTAATTTAACGCAGGATGACCCGGAGTGCGTATTGGCGCGGGCGCAAGGGAAGAAGGTCGTCACTGAGCTGTGGGTGGACGACAGCTTGGACCACGGTGTGCTTGCCGACGCCGATAGGGTCAGTCGGTTTTACTGTCAGTTGGTCACGGTTTTTTGCTCCTATTCTTCTCCAGTGTCACCGTTTAGTTTAGTGAAGTAGTATTATTTGCTTTTTGCCAGGTAATGTATTGGCCTGTGAAAGATTTGAATGGAATACCAGGTGCTGAGTCACTGCAAATTTGCTTGACGGGTTACCAAAAAAAATATCGCGAAGACATAACGGTAACAACCTCCTAGTTTGACACCTTAGTCATATTCACATTGTTACTTGTGTCTTGAATTTTGAGGATATGGCTTTCTTTCATTTGTTGATTGTTGCTTTTAACTATACTATTAGAAGCTGAACTTCAGATCACATTTTTCAAGAATTTCTTGCTGTCATCCAAAGCTTCATTTTCTTTCCTATTCATATTCTATCTGACACTTTGACTACTTTGAAACATGGAGAAGCATCCGTATCTTGTTTATGAGCAACCATGGATGCTATATTGAGTAATGAGAAAATGAACTGTGACCTTGGGTTACATGATGATTAGAACACTCGCGCGACGTTGCCGTGCATGTGTTCTTTCTAGTATGACCCTTGCTGACAGCGCGCTTGTCTTTGTTTAATAGGATGGCCTCCCTTTGGAAATGAAATTATGCATAAAGTTATGTAACAGTTTAAGGCACAAAAGATATACATATGAATCACACACAGCTTCCAGCTACATACACCCCCTGCTATGGCTGAGCAACTCCATGCGGTAGTTTAGCAACATAAATAACAGCCCACGTCACCCACTCTGGGAAGCCCGTTTATGGACGCATCGCTGAATACCGGGAGAAGAGCGCATCAAAATAGAGTATACACATCATCCCCGAGGAGCGTGTGGTTTTGCAATGCTCCATGTAGAAGCCAGCAGGCTTGTACCTTTTACAGTACTCGTTTCCAAGTGCCTAAAGGATGATACAATCTAAGATAATTTTGCATCGCTGAATACCGGGAGCAGAGCGCATCATAGAAGTTAGGGAATTTAACTTCTGGATTGCAGTGACACCTAAAGTTGTTATAATCACAGAGATCTAACAGTATATTGATCTTGGCTAATAAAGAAATGGTTAAGTAGCAACTTTGAAATGAATTCAACAAAGAGGTTATTGTTCTTGGCCTCTATGATTAGATTAGTTACATGTTTTATACTTGTGCCAATTTGTAACCAGCGTGTTACAGCTCTTGGCCTTTATGATTGCACTGGTTATGTTTACTTATAACTTGACATTCTTCTAACAAAGTTGTTGCAGAAAATGGTTTCTTTGATGGGAGCACAATTCTCCAAACCTTTGTTAGGAAATGTAGTCACCCACCTTGTTTGCTATAAGTTCGAAGGTGCGTTGTCCCTTTTATCGGTGATTCTGTGCCATATTCAGCCACTTTGTTACAAAAACTAGTTCGTTCTGATGCTTTTCTTTGGTGGAATTTCCTAGCTATTGACTAATGCTTGTGTGACCGTGCATCTACCAGCTGATATGACCATGTTATTGCTTATTATTTTTATTGTTGCCATATGGTTAATTGTGAGCTACATAATATTTTTTCTAATGATTAGAAAGTTTAATTATGAATTGTAAATCTAAGTATTCTCGTTATGTTGATGGCAGCTGTGTTATCATGTTAGTAGTGAGTCTAGTGTCACATATATAGCAGTTGCTCTGTGTTTGTTGTAGAATGCATAGGTCCAATAGCATTTTGAACCTTCATTCCTGCTCGATTTTTTTTGTCAACCATGGAAAGGGTTAACATCATTAGCCATGCATATATGAGATATACGAGACCTGCAGGAATTCCATAGCTTATATCAAATTTCCAATTTTAGATTAGAAAACACCCTATAAATAGACATGGAAATAATCTAATAAAGGTGATAACATGATTGAACATCTCTTTCTGGCATATATCATGATGATTGGTAGTTCTATTATTGGTATTTTGATTTTTACACCTCTGCCAGGTGAGAAGTATGCGGCTGCTAGAAAGGTGCACATCAAACTTGTTAATCACCGGTGGTTGGAAGACTGGTATTATAAAACCACTTTTCATAACTAAGCTAGAGCCATATTTTACTCAGTTTTAATGTTTTGATTCATCCTCTTCGATCTTCGTTATTTCAGCCTTAAAGCCTGGAAAATTCTTCCAGTTGATGATTATAGTAAAAGGTAAGAAAATTTGCTGTATTTGCTATTTTGAAGTTTCCTTTTTGAATTTCCTGCATCAGTGCTAGAAAGTTTTATTGCTGTTGTTTGCAATCTAGTAATGACTGCCTCCCTCAAAATCTCAAAATAGTTCCGACCATTTGTGTAACACAGTACTTGGGAACTAGAGTTGATGGAGGCACAAGCCAAAGACTCTGAAGATGAAGCAGAAGATAATGGTAGAAGGCCATTCAACAGTAGATCCAGAGTCAGGTGCACCCCCAGCATGAAAAATTGTGCAGAAACTTCTGTCAATGCTGATGTGAATGCATCGATGCGGTCACCTATTGTTTCTAATGGTAATAGAGAGGTCGTTCTGGAAAGGCCTTTGAACACAATTGGTCATATCAGGGAAAAGGATGATGCAGGCAGTAAGACACACGATATTACAGCCCTAGGCGATACTGACTTTAGTATGTTGGCAACTTCTGCCAAGGCTTATGGCTCTGCACCTATTGAAACTCCATCTGTCCTCAGTGTAAATAGAAATAATGCTTCAGTAAGAAATATTAGTAGCCCGAACCCAATTCAAGAATGTGAACAGAAATATGTTGGTGCAAGGACACCGAACAATACAGGTGGTGCTCCAGCCACTCCAAATTGTTCTGCGAACAGGCTTGATTCATCTAAAGTCGACAGTCTGTCACATAATCTTGTTCCAGCAGTTATTCAGTCAAATATTGATAGCAAATTCATCAACGAGGAGACCGATACAAATTCAGGAGTTGGCTCCAAGTCCAGCAACATCAGTAACCCAAGCAACTCTAAAAAGGCATCTCAGAAGTCATTGACACCTGAACGACATTCAGTTCGTCATATGGCATCACATCAGAAGACTGAACAGAGCATGCTGAGAGCTGAATCTTCTTCATTAGAGATGGGACAACAAAACATTGTTGAGCGTGCTAACGTTAAGGGCATGAAATGTAATGAGAAAACTAGAAATGTGGATAGACTTGATGGTGCATATTCTCAGGAAAGAAAGAACTTAATTTCCCCAACTACCTTAAAGTTGCAAAAGGAATATCTGGAGCCAGAAACTAGTCCTTTATCTTTTGTCAGTAGGCTGAGTGATGCATCTGAAACAGCAAATATTTCGTCTGTGGGGACAAATCCAACTGAAGATGTTTCTGTTGATTTGGGAAAGCAACAGTCTAGCTTATCTACAAGCCGACAATCAAGAGCAAGTAAAACTTCCCTCAAGCATGCTGGTACTGTAAAATCTCGATCAAAATCAAGAACGCCGCTGAAAGCAATGACAAAAGATAAACGCACCACGAGTCCTTCAGGCACTATTCAACATGGAAAGACTAGTTCAGGCTTCCCTGTTGATAACATGGACGGGGAAGATGCAGAAACTAGTGCTAGTGCAGTGAATCAAGATCTCTTGCATCTGATGTGTGAGACAGGAAATGCTCATGTGAATGATAAGGCACATGACAAATCTGAACACGGTTTAAGGAATTCACAAGTCCTTTCATCTTCTGGCATTGCTGACACCACGATGACGGCGCTTGATGGCAACGATAATGAAGTACCAACGACAGCAAAGTTTAAACTTGAGAAGATGTCGTCCGATGCCTATGTGAAAGAAAGTGCAAAACAATTTCGAGACGCTTCAAGCAATGTTCAGGTTGAAGATGAAGCAAGTCATTCAAAGAAAGCTGCAATTCGTACTGAACTGAATGCAGGTTCCAAAAGGCCTCGAAGTGGTAGCATGGATATTGATGGGTCAATTCTTAACACCAGTAAGAAAGCAGTTAGTGAGTCACAGCCTGCTGAAGTTATCCCTTATAACCATGCCGATGCAGCCTCCAAAAATGGTTGCAGTACTGCAAGTGCAACAAAACTTCAAGCAGTTTCTCCAAAAAATGTGCCAACTTCTGGAGTGAGGAATACCATTGCTAGGAGGACACGGAATGCTCTCACCAGGATGGATGATGCACAGATAGCTCCCAATTTGGAGGAGATTTCTCAAGAGAATACTGAGGCAAACACTAATAAGTCTGAATTAGCAAATGCTGATGGACATAAAAAGAAACTACCTAACACCAGAGTGAGGAATACAGCTGCAAAGAAGTCTCAGAAATCTATCACCGACATGAGTAGTGAAGCATTAGTTGATAAAACTGAAACAATGGCTGCTGGATCATTGTTTGATGACTTGTTTCCCGAAGACAATGTCAAAGACTGCCCAAAGATGCTTTCAAGTAGTGTAAGTGCTAGTGATTGTGGAATACTTGCCCACAAGAATGTGTCGAATCCCAGAGTCAGGAATGCAGTTGCCAAGAGGAAAATGAATGCTGTCGAACACAAGATAGACAGCAAATGTGGCAAACTTGGTAGCGCCATTGTATCTGTAGCTAAAGCAGTTTCATCGAAGAGAATCAAAGAGATGTCACACAATTTTGACAAAATAAATGCTGATCAAGACTTTGAGGAGGTCAATAAGGATGGGATGAAAAATGTATCTGGATTGTTTCACCAAGATTCCACCACCATAGACAAGCAAGAAGTTGTGCTCAATTCTAAGTTGAGAAGCAGCAAACGTAATAAAGTTCTAACTTCAGACCATGAAAAGGAGAACACACAAGATCACAGTAATCTCAACTCTAAATCAAATGCTAAAACTGGCAGTTTATGTTTGAAATCTGATGCACAATCAATGCAGAAAGGTATAGATGTGCCAGGTAATTGCCAAAGTGTGAAAGGAAATGAATCTAGAACATCGATCATGAGTGAACCCACGCAGTTTATTTTAAGTGGGACCCGCCAACAAAAGAGGGACTACCGGTCAATACTTAGACATCTGAAGGGACGAGTTTGTAGGGATTCACATCATTGGTCATACCAAGCGACACATTTTGTTGTCCCAGAGCCTCTCAAGAGAACTGAGAAGTTCTTTGCTGCAGCTGCTGCAGGCAGGTAAATATTGTGATAAATTATGAATATTTGGCATTATTACCTTTTGTAGCGAGGAAAGTCGATGCAAATATACTGCTTTAACTGAACATGTTACGCTGTTGGCGAGGATATTTCCTAGGGTATTATTTATCTATTATCAAGTCTAGGTACTTTCTTGGAAAGTTGCCTTCTTTTTTAACAGAACCTGAATGTTCACATCTTTCCTTCAAATAGGTGGATACTCAAGAGCGATTACTTGACGTCATGCAGTGAGGCTGGCAAATTCCTGGATGAAGAACCATTTGAATGGTTTGGTACAGGCCTTAGTGATGGAGAAAAAATCAGCTTAGAAGCTCCCAGGAAGTGGCGGATTTTAAGACAGCAGATGCACCATGGTGCGTTTTACGGAATGAAGATCATTGTCTATGGGCAGCTCCTATTACCAACGCTGGTAAGAATCCGCTTAATCAACTCGTCTGATAAAAACAACCTTATTTTCTTTTTGTATTTCTGGAAGAAAATGTTTCTCTTTTTATCTACTGCCTCCGTTTTGAAAAAGATGATGTTCGGACAGCACTCCATAGTTGTTTTCCAGTTCGTGTTGCCTGTCTGAAACGACGATATATTCATGAACGGAGGGAGTATATATTTGTCAGTTCTGTTTTGCTTCATTCTTTCTGAATCTCTATTTCCCACCCTGGCCAGGACACGGTGAAGCGCGCAGTTCAAGCTGGCGATGGCACAATTTTAGCAACTTCCCCACCATACACTCGATTCCTGGACTCCGGTGTTGACTTCGCTGTGATATCATTGAGCATACCAAGTGCAGACGCATGGATTCAAGAATTCATACGGCACGGTATTCCCTGCGTCAGTGCGGATTATCTGGTTGAGTATGTCTGCAAGCCCGGTCACCCCCTTGACAGTCATGTTCTCTTCGGGACAAACGATCTGGCCGATCAGTCCCTTAAGAAGCTCATGAAGAACCAGCAAGAAGTGGCCACAGATGAAGCGGAACAGTCAGAAGACGATGATGATCAGGACGACCTAAGCTGCTCGGTGTGTGGGCGCAACGACCGGGGAGACGTGATGCTGATCTGCGGCGACGAGGACGGCAAAGTCGGTTGCGGGATCGGGATGCACATCGACTGCTGCGATCCGCCGCTGGATGCTGTTCCCGACGACGACTGGCTGTGCCCCAAGTGCCAGGTACCTAAAACCAAGCCGAAGCCAACGCGAAGCACTGGCCGTAAGCTGCGACCATCCAAGGAAATGTGATCTCTTTTCACGCCGTTGTTTTATTGAACACAATAATGTAATAATCCATGCCGTTGTAAGTTTTTAGAAATGCGAGCTCAGCATTTCTTCTTCTTTTTTGTTTGATAATCTTTATATCGTGCACATGCTTCTTTTTCTTTAGATCCTGATCATATTGGCTGCTCGCCTTTTGGTTTGCTCATGTCTTCACTGTCAGTGTCTCATCGCCATTTTGTATGGCTTGTGATGGATCAGCGCCATGGCTTAGACTGGATAACTAGTTCATAGCCAGTCAGGCTGAGAACAACGAAAGGCCCAATCGGCACATAAAGACTGCCGGGCTGGCCCGATACCTGGCCTGTGGTCTGGGCCAGTTCCACTCGACTTCTCTGAAGAAGGGCACTGCCACAATACGGTCCCGACACGTCAATGCTATCTCGAGGTGGTGTGCGTGTGCGTTGTGTCATGCGATCTCATGATTACCATTCTCACTCATTCCCCTTGCTTTCACCACCTTCACCTTTCCATCCTCATCCGGGGGGCCATGCCATCATGAGACCACACGAGCACAGGCGCATGCCGCTCTCCCGATCCGGCAATGCTCTCCCCATCCAACCCCCATCCGGATCGAGCCGGGCAAAACGACTTGGCCTGGAAGCAAAGCGTAAAGAAACGCAGCATGTAGCAGCGAAACAACAAACGTTCGCGTCATCAAGCTCCAGGGAGAAAAAGGCAGCCGAGTTGTTTGGCCCCAAAGCGAGAGCATTCTCCCATTCTGATCTCCCGTGCACCGATGCGGCAGTTCGGCGTGATCCTTTCGGGCGCCGCGACGACCATCTATCTATCTATCTATCTATCTTCAGATCAGCAGCGTCGTCCTTTGGCGCGGGCGCACTCAACGCCGTGCGCGCTTTCGGAGGCCGTGTCCGTCCGCGAAAGCCGGCGCAGCCATCACTCTCTCCCGCCGCGCCTGCGCGCCATGTGACGCGAGCGCGCGATCCTTTCCTTCTTCCACTTGCACTCTTGCGATCCAGGTATTAAAGGCGGCGAGGGAAAGAAGACAGTAGTAAAAGATGAACACGTCCCGGCTCGGCTCTCTTCTGTTACGTTCTGGTGGCCCAGACGACGACGACGAAAGGAGCAGGCAGGCATGCTGCTGTTCTCGCTGGATCAAAAAGGGCAGTTCATGATTTTTGCTGCAGCTGTTCGCAGAGGCCGGGCCAGGAACGGGGATCGCGTCGACCCGTCGTTTTCGTTCCCAACTCGGGTGGCCCGTGCCTAACTTCCTTATCCATTACTCCGGTTTGCCTACTCCCGGAAAGGGCCAGGCTACGGCGATCGATCGACGCCAACATCGGCAACAACGTTAGACCGAACTTGTAGGGCTTTACACGGAAATGCAAATCAGGGCCGTTGATTGATTTGGCACTCATTGTGGACAGATTTAGAGGCTCGGTCACTGCAACATGGGCATGCATGATGCATCGATGCACTTATACGATCCTACTACTATATTTCCTGCCGCACGCACAAGACTCTTCAGCCGTGTGGATCACACCGGTGTCACGTGCGAACAAAATGTCAAGGAAACCAGTTCAAAAAAAAAAAAGTCAAGGAAACAAAAGTCTCTCATCGCAGGGGCATCAGCAGCACTGCAAGTACAGGCTGCAACAAATCCCTTGCTTTCGTAGGTGGGAAAGCGGCGCAGGCCTAAGTCAAGGCGCCCATGTGCGGCCGTACCGGATGCCTCGTCATCGGAATCCGATGCGTGCGTGACGACGATGCCATTTCAGATCATCATGCGGGGATGCTCTATGCTTTCTTGGCAGGAAAAAAAAGGGCTCGATATGAAGGCCTGCCTGACGAGGAACAAAGCCACAGAGGACGGGGAAAAGGAAGGAATTTCGCCAGCCGGGAAGATGCTTCGCGATGCCGATGCGGCAGCTCTCATTATTGGCTTGTCCAGATTTGACGCGACAGCGTACGGCCGCGATTGTCTTTTGGCTGTGATCCAGAATTATTAATTCCTGCTGGTTACGCGTACTACTCTAATTAACGTGCTTATCTATTCCTCTCGGGTCGTCACTTGTGATCTTAATTAGTACCTTCCGAGATTGCATTTTTTGGCCAAGATTGTACAAGATGGAGTATCATCTAGCCTAGGAGTATATATTTTATCTGACGTGCATTTTGCTCCTTGTTGGATCTGAGAGCAATGAAAAACATGAAGAAGCCATGCACAAGAAAAAAGTGGGAGGAGCAAAGCGTTGGGTGGAGTCATATGCTGTCTGTGATGAATGGAACCAATCAGCCAATGCATCGTTCGGATCAGATGCTGTTCACATGAGTTCCATCAAGGCCACCACACACGCGCTCCTTCACATGACCCGGCTCCATCAAAAACACATCACGGTTGTGCCCATGCTCTCCATCAATGCACCATCCATCTTTGGAACCTTCGCCAAACTTTGTTGCCGAAACGTGACAAGCTGTTTAGCTGCTCCAAATAAACAGTCCAGCGAGCGATCGCTCTCGCCACTTTAATCTACGCCAGATTAGATCGATCCATATGTAAAGTAGGGTTGGGTTCTCTGAAAACTTGTGTCTTTGCGATCAATTTCACGTCCCCTTTTTCCCGTCACGTGTGTGTGTGGCTGCCTCGCGGCATCTATCCTTTCCGTAATTCCGTTGGGGTACACATAAGGATGGAAAATTAACGCCGGTTTACCCTTTCTTTGGTACCAAAGGACAGCGTGGTCCTTGCCAGATTTTTGTGCATTCTTTGTGCTGCTAGCGGTTATTGTTGTTCAGCAAGATTCAATTCGAGCCAAATGTGCACCTGTACTCTTTTCCATTTCTTGATGTGACAAATCATAAATTTTCAGGTCGTCCCATGATGAAGAGTCTAATTTCGAATTCATCACAACAAGAACAAGCAGATGCAGTTCGGCTAGCTGTCCCTGTGACCACACTACCTGCCCCCTAGCTAACTGCTTGAATACTGTTACAACTGGTAAAGTGGTTCTCAAGGAGATACGCATAGAGGAATCCTAGGGTTGACAGTTCATTAAGTCCATTAGTAAAGGCATTAACAAGGTACAGTATAACTTCTCTTGATAAACTTGTCTAGGACGTACTGTACTGTACAGCATCAATGGACCTTTACTTGGTTGGTATTGGTCCAGACTTCTCTGGACTTTGTAGAACTGATCTATACTTTATTCAGTGGGTCAGATACGATCACAGCACACATAGGCGTACAAAACCACAACTTGCACAGCTTGTGCTCCATGCTGTGGCAGTAGGGGAAAAAAAAGGAGGGCGGTGAGTATTTCTAGGCTGCGAACGAAAGCATGGCCAATAGGAGCAGGACGGTATCTCTCTACCACTATGCGTGCACGACCAGTAAGACAAGTGGTTTCGGATAAGCTAGGATACTGGCGTCCTCTCCCTTGTACCCAAACAATGGTTCGTTTTGGACATTGAATATTTTTTGTCGCACAAGTTGGGGGCCGTTAATTGATTTGTATATACTCCGTGTGACGTATGCTTGGGTAATTAAGATAGCTGTAGCAATAGTTGGTGATCAGCTAGGGCTTTTTTAAGGCTAAGATTTGCTTTGTTGGTACCTGAAAGATTCTGTGGTGACCGATGTACGTTGGTACCCTAATTACGGGCTAATAGAATTCTCAATCATGCAGGCACACACTCATGCATACCATACGATCCATGATGCAGTCTGAAGCTGAAAGTTTAATCGAAAACACATGTTCGCCTAGGCAAATACTACCTGTGTTCTGAGCTGAATTAAAACCGATTACATTGCTGAGTTGAATTGCCCTAAACCCAGATATGCCGTCCTTCCATGCAGCACTCGATGGAATTAATGATCAGCCAATGGGCGCTCTCGATGGTGTATCTGTAATAAAGGAGTAATAACGCAAATTAAAAACCTAAGAACTGCATGTCAGTTCATCTCTCGTTATGGGCCTGGCACGTCGTACCATATTTTTCCACTCCAGTCCCTTCTACTACTCATTGTTTGCCTTACATGCTTTTGCCAAAATCGTACGAGTGTAATTGGACCCCCTGACCAACCGCTTTCCACGAATCCGAACCCCGGATCGAGCTCGCCATCATAGTTCTTTCTCCCTTCTTTTTCCGCAGGCCAAAGCGCGCGCGCGCTAATTAACCGATGGCGCCGTCGCCGACCAGGTCCATGGGCACGCACGTACGTACACGGAGCAGTCCGTGTTCCAGCGTCCACCGCTCACCCCCCGGCCGGCCGGCGGTGGATGGCGCACCGGCCGGTGTGCGTCCTCGAAGACAGCGGGAATAAGGAGGGGTTTGGAAAGCCACGCGGCGACGAGGACGACGCGCTCTTCCCCGCGCGTGCATGTCGTTGACATGCGCGCGCCTGCCCAAAAAACTTACCCACCCGCGCGTGGCAACTCGTAAACTAGTGCCCGCTCACTGCGCCCTTGTTCGCTCGCCGGGCCGCTGAGGAAGAAGAGGGGAGAAAAAGGAGCGCCCGGCTTTTGTGATATCCATGCAGACGCGCGCAGGTGAACGCGTGCATGGTGTCAGTCAGGGTAAAACACCTTTGCACGACGCGTGAAAACGCACGCGCCTCGGCCAATCGTGGCTTGACAGGTGCTGCCTGCCGCTCCGACGTGGGAGGCGCGTCATTGTAAAGCTGCCGGGCCGCCGGCGTACGGCGTCGTGGCCGTCGTACAGTATGAGGAAATAAAGAAATTTCTTACGCGCATGCGGAGGATTCCGGCCGCTTGCTTGCGCCGGTTCGTTGAATCTTCGAGCGCGTCAGCTTTTTTTTGTTTCAACGATCTTGCATTGCTCGTTAGCGACGCGCGCGAGCGGCCGGGGGGCTCTTAATGAGGACCGAGTCGATGTGCGTCGCCGTGGTACTGCCGGCGATCGACGTGCGTCCTGATATGATCCAATGCGTGTACTTCTAACTACAAACTGGTTGCACGGAAATCTCTGGATCCAGTACGCTGCAAATGGATCCCAACTGATTAATGGAGGAGCCTTAATGTCCAAAATAATGGCCATTAGTTTTTCCCAACTAATGGCCATTAGTTTGATCCGATGGTCTAGATCTGATCTTAAAGATCCCTACTAATGGCCATTATTTTATCAAATGAGGGTAATATCGGAAAAAAAAGTGGTAGATTGTAATACGCAATAATATATAAGTCAAACACATAATCTAATTAATTCCTAATGCTTATTAATATAGTAAATCATCATTATTATTTTTTTGTATGACGTGGTAGCTATCTTTTGTGACATAAAACATAAATTTTGCTTAATTATAATGTAAATTACAAATATATCCTGAACTAATGGCCACTAGTTTGTCAAACTAATGGCCATTATTTTGGACAGTAAAACTCCTCGATTAATGCCGATGTCACAGGGACGCGCCGGAGCTAGGGTGGAGCAGCAGCCAGCTTCGATCTGACGCGGCGAAGTACGCCACGGAGTACTGGATCCGCAACCAACATCTTGATCTGTCCGATCGCCTCGTCCGCCACGGATCGATCTTTACGGTGCAAGGCCCCCAGCAGCTAGCAGAACTTTGAATGGCCGTGCCAAGGTCACACGCGCTGCTGCGATCCATCTGTTGTTGCGTTGCATGCATGCCACCCCGGTGTGGCGTGCACGGCAGGGCTAGCCGGGCACGGCCAGATCATGGATCGAAGCACGACGCGCATGCATGTGACCGGCAACTTGCTGGTTGCTGCCACAGTATCATTTGAACCCAAACAAGCTGTTGCGCAAGCCAGAACGAATCGGGAACTGTTTCACCCGGCCCGTTCAACACAGTTAAGGCTGCTGCGCGCGGCGATCTACCAACCGTATAGACGTACGCTCCGATCTGCCCTCCACGTAGCATAGTTGTACTCTACTACAACACTACTGGCAGTTTAACATGCATGAGCCAGGGTGTCTCATTTATCAACAGCTAGATTTGGTTTGACTGATCACCATTTTGATGACGGCCAAGCTAGCTTTTGTCTCAAGACACGCCATGATCCGGTCCTTAATTAGACGGCCACACCACCAGATCTTCTTCAACCTACCGTCATGCGCGTCGCTTATTCCCGTCCCGTTCCGTTCCGTTGGGCGCACGACGCCTGCACTTGGCAGACTACAGCGCCACATTCACACTGCACGCACTACCGCCGGCCGTCATGTGCGCGCCCAACTGGCGGGGAGGTTGGAGTACATGCGCTCGACCCGGCATTTTCGAACCAAACAAAATCCCAACCAGAATTTTAAGAGTTTCCTTGACCTAGCTGGGGGGTTCCGTGTGTTTTTTTCAAACTTGCCGGACCGGCAAGCGCGCAGCGGTCAAACTAGTGTTTTCTCGGCGTCAGTCCGACAGCTAATTCCCCCGGTTTTTTATGCCAATTATCACGCAATCATCGCAATTGTCACGGTAGTGCGGAGCCAGGGCACAAGGTGTGCGTCCCGTCAGACGCTCAGGGTTGATGCCAGCTCCTGCACCGCACCTGCACCTGCACGCTGCAACCGTATAAAATGTTGGAAATACACGTTCCCGACCAGCACAAAAGCTTGCGTCGCGGTGGCGGTCGCGTCGGTCGTAGTGGTGCCGTAATGTTCGAATACACAAATACTCCTACTATATTTTGCGAAGGAACGACGTAGACAATGCGCCCCTGATCCGATCAGTGCAAACCCGTGCCGAAAGCTAGATTTGCGCAGATTTCTGGCGCTTAATTAAGCGCTTAGTGGCCGGTGCGTCCGCGCTGTACGTATTCGGCCGCGAAACCACACAAACGGAGCCAACAAAAACGCCGGACCAGTACGACCCAAAGGCGCGTCCCTGCCACAGGAGTAAGTACATCCGTGTCTAAAAAACTCACCAAATCCGTTCCACGATGCCGTCACGCTGCATCATCAGAACGGGTTCGTTATCTTAAGCTCTGCCGCCGCTGGGCGGCGGTTAAAAGTACGGCTCGGTAGTAGAAGCCATTTTTTAGCATGAGGTCGGCACAGACCATCAATTAATCACCCGTAAGGGCAACGGATGAGATCCACCCCTTAATTAGATCACGTTATCACAGTGCCGCCGCAGCAGTAAGACGCCTTCCGCGCGGCCTACACGGTGGCGACACTTGCGCCGCGGACGCTGTAAAGACGGAAAGGGACGCTGTAAAGACGGAAAGGGACGCTGTTACGTGCAGGCACAGCAGCAGCTAATCCTAATCTGTACCGACATGGATGGATTAGCAGCAAAAGTTAAATCCAATCGGAGCTCGTCCGTCCCATCATCCTAATCATTCAAAACGCGGCGCCCGATGTGATGATCGCTCTCGGCTCGTGGGATCAGGTCACGTGGACCGCACATGGCGGCTTAACGGGTGGGCTTGCTCGCAACCGCCAGTCTCATCACCATCTCCGCTCCCCGATCGTTACGAGTACTGGCTGAAGCACTATTGAATCCTGTTCGGCATTAAACAATGGCCTGAGCTCGCCATGAACCCGCGTGTCGCGGGTTACGTGCGTGCGTCACCATGGAATCACCACGGCGGCTTCCGGCATGCCTGCGACAACGAATCGGCTTGGCGGATACGACGGCCACTAAACTACCGCGGCGCTCTCGCGTAATCCTGATGCAATCACAGGCCTAATAACGGTGCTCCAGTACATGCATCATGTCAGCCTGGTTCTTTAGTTTATACTCTCCGGAGGGTAATGGTGCGCCAGCGATTGGCCACCGAACGGACGGCGCAGATCGCGTCTGGGCTCGATCAGTCCGAGATCAGGTCACGAGCCGAGGGAAACCACATAGGAGAGTAGTACTCCGTACGGTGGCGGGCACAGCGTCGAGATATTTCCTGTGACGCCACCAAGGACCGGAGTGAATTCTCGCCACCTTTTCCTGCGTCTGCCGGGGCAGCGCCATCATCCTTTCGCTTTCAGTGACCACACGGAGGGAGGAGCAACCAACGAAGCAGACTAGCAGAGGAAGGAAAGCTTACATACACGCTGCACGATTACGTGCGCGAGATCGAGGCCACGGCGGCGGCGCAGTGAAAAAAATGGAGCGGCTTTTCACTCGCCTGCGCACAGAAGGCAGGCGTCGCGAACCGAGAGGGCATCATCATCCTCCGCCATGCTACTTCCTCCATCCATAAATATAAGCATTTGTTGACTTTCAGCCAACTCATTTGACCGCTCGTCTGTGAAAATACAAATAAGCCATACTTAAAGTAGTGATAAACACGTCATAATGAAATCATAAGACGAGTGGTTAAACGAGTTAGCTGAAAGTCTCCGAATCCTTATATTTATGGACGGAGGAAGTAGATCGCATCGTCGTCTGTCCATGACCACCAATCCGAAATGGCGTCACAAGGGCACAAAAAACGGCAGGAATGGCAGGAGGAGGAGCAGGGGAGGACCGGGGCAGAGAGAGGGCGAGCCCCAACCCCCAAGCGATCAGTCACTGTGCGCCATTTACAGGCAACAACAGCTCGCTTTATGAGCGTCCCCGCTCTGAGCGCGTTGGCCGGACGCGGTGCCACGACAGGTGAGAACAAAGCGAGAAAACACGGAGCAAATGATGTGCTCGTAGGAGTACAGAGCTTTGTTTGTGGAGGCAGAATGTTCATGGGGTGCCGGGCAGGTGCAGCAGAATCTAATGTTATAGCGGTAAAAACCGAAACCGACTGAAAGACTGTACAGATCACAGCAGATTTCGCAGAGCAAACCTGCTCGAGCTGGAGCTAACAATGGCAAGGTACAGTACTGTAACAGCTCACGTTCAAGAAGATGCAACAAAATTTCCCATACACTAGCTCATCCTGCATTTCCAGCAACATTTTTTTTTTCATTTTGTTTCCGTCTCGGATACCAATACCCCCCTCCCCCCAACTGTACAACAACAGCGAGCTGGACCGAACCATTCAAACCCGTCTCCTTTTTCCCGCCACCTCGCTGGATCTCACGTTCCATCCGTCTCGGTGCACGCCACGTCGCACATGCGCTGTGTCCCTCACTGCATTGGTCTGGTGGTGCGTGGTGACCCGATCAGCAGCTCATCGCCTCGCACTTCACCGGAATGGCGCGGTCGAACCCGCCGCGGGACAGCAGGGTTCCCACCACCGCCATGTCGCGGCAGAACACGCCTTGGTACACCGGAGCCGTCGAGGTAACGGCCGCCGGCGTTTTGGACATTGTTGGCATGGCCGCTGCTTTCGCCTTTGGTTTCGATGCCAGAACGCGGCTCGGTGGGCTCCTTGGACGGGCACTGGTCGGCACGGTCTTCATCGATTTCTCCGGCGCCACCAGCACCGGCTCCTGCTTGGCAGCTTCTTGCTTCGCGGCCAACGCCGCCGCGGCGGCGGCGGCGGCGGCGGCGGCAGCAGCGGCCTCCTTCGCCCTCTGCCTCTCGGCCGCCTCCTCATCCAGCACGGCTGACATGATGAACGAGTACCCCTTCTGCAGCATCCGGTACAGCAGCAGCGCGGACATGCGCGCCTGGTCGCGCACCGCCTCAAGGTCCCGGTGTTCGTCCACGAGCTCCAGGCGTTCTCCGAACACCACGGCACGGTCCGGCTTAAGTTTCAGAGAGAGCAGCAAGTGAGCGCGTTCCAGCTCAGAACGCGTGCATCCGCGCCGCACGCCCAGCAGCAGGTAGTAGTCGATGTTGCACGCCTCGCCGGCGGCGACGCGGCCACGGAGCCCCTGGATGCGGGCGGTCAGTTTGCGGTGCGCGCCGGCGATCTCACGGTAGCGCACGCCACCCTGCGGCCGCCACCGGGGCCCCGGGAGCTTGCCGTCACGGAGCGCGGCGTCGTAAAGAAGTTTCAGGTGGTCGAGGTCACGGAGGCAATCGGCGAGCGCGCCCACGGACTGAAGGAGGTCGGCACGGGCACGGAGCGCCGGGATGTAGGCAGGGTCCAGCGCGAGCGCACGGTTGCAGTCGGCGATTGCGTCGGCGGGGCGGCCACCGGCTTGGAACGCGGCGGCTCGGCCGACGAGGCACGCGGCGGCGAATGGGTGCGGCAGCACGCCACGGCGTGCCTCGAGGATCTTGGAGAAATGGCGCGCAGCCTCGGCAGGGAGGCCCGCGTCGAGCGCGGCCATGGCGGCCGCGCGGCGGCGGAGCAGGAGCTTCACGTGCGCCAGGAGCTGCGACACGGCCTCCGATTCCATGGCCGGTATGATGAACGCCGAACCGGACTTGGACGTCTTCCCCGACGGCACGGAGGCGACCGCCGCGGCGGCGGCGGACGACGAGAAGCTGTCGTCGGACCAGCAGATGCTCTCGCGGCGGAACGCCGCGGATGCGAGGCGGCGGCCGGTCTGCAGCAGCACCATGGCGTCCTCTATGAGGCCGAGGTGGAAGCAAGCCTGCCCCAGGACCAAGTACCTGTTCATGAGCAGGATTAATAATCATTAGAAATCAATTCAATTTGTCAAATCAAAATGTGCAATGCTGAACGGAGCGTACCTCCACTGGGTGTCCGTGTTGGGGTTCTTGGAGAGGCCGGCGAGCACGCGGCGCTTCAGCTCGGAGATGTCGAAGCAGCGGAAGGAACGGACGGACCCGGCGCCAGGCTCGGCATCGTCGGAGCGGTGGCGCTCCGGCGAGAGCAGCTTGGCACGGGAGATCGTGCCGAGGTCACCGGAGCCGGAGGTTAACAAGGACGCCGACGAGGACGACGAGGTGTCGTCGCCAGAGCAGGACTTGCCGCAGCTGGGGATGTAGTCCCGGAGCATCTCGGCCACCTCCTTGTACCGCCGCAGCGCGAGGAGCGCGCGCGCTCGCAGCTCCAGGGCGGCCTCCGTCCGCGGCGACAGCTCCAGCGCCGCGTCCACCAGGCCGAGCGCCGCCACAGCGTCCCCGCCGCCGTTCTCCGGCGCCGCCGCAAGAATCGCCCGCGCCTCCCGCAGATACTTGTCGGTCACCTGAGCCATACAGGAACGCGCACATCAGCGCCAGATTTTCCAAACCCAAAAGCTGGATTTTAACTCGAACAGAGCAGGAGTGACCAATCGAGGAAACTTCGAATTTTTTTTTCGGAGGCATAAAAACCAAAACAAGACAACAAGACAGAACGCACTGGAACCAATCTGTTCTTGAACGAAAGAAACAAAACGCACACACAGCAAGCTTCAAAGATCCAAACGGTTCTTGAATGGCCTGGCATTTGGACACCAAAACGAGACAACTCCTCTCCCGAGTCAAAGGCACAACCTTGGCATTTGTGCAGTGCCCAAGAACCAGCGCACCAAGAACCGAGGTGGAAATGGAACTCACCCAACCGAACCCAGCAATGGAGGTAGCGCAGGGGGTAGGAGAACCAAGACTGACCTTCCTGTTGCTGAGCAGCCACTTCCTCTTCTTCTCGGGAGCAGAAGAAGGCGAGGACACCGCCATTGCTTCCCTCGCATCAATCGGCGCAACCCAGGCGAAGTTAATCGATCCCCAAGGGGAAGAGACCCACACAGGAGGGGGAAGAGACCCACACGCGGAGGGGGAAGAGCTGAAGAAGGGAGGGCAGCTGGAGAGGGGAAGGGACGAGGAGGAGCTGGGCAGGAAGGATGGCTGGAGGAGCAAGAGGAGAGAAGAGGTTTATATACGGATCCAGTCCTAGCACCCAAATCTATCGCCTCGCGTATTTTTTAAGCTTTTGTTTTCTCGGTTTGAATTGAGTGGGGCAGAAATGGGGGTGGGGGAATACAAGGAGAAATGCCAGCTTTGACTGCGCTGCGCCCCCACCTTCTCTCTCTTGCTCCTCCCTGCTTTCCCTTTCAGAGAAAGCTTCGATCCCTCACCATCCTAGCTGGCCGAGATGCCTGTCCAACACCTCTCATCCTCCTCGACGCTAATCACTCTTCAGTCTTCACAAGCAAAAAAGAAAAAAAAAGATCTCGTGTAGGGTGTTGAGCTTTTAAAAGAGCGTAGAGAGAGCAAAACTGTCATGCTTCCCCACTACCCCTTCCTCTATACCCAACCATTTTCTTTTCTTTACTTCTGGCTATCTTTTCCCCTTTGTTTCCTTGATTCGATTATTCGCTTCCTTATTTTAGGTATTCGGTTCTAAAGCAGGGAGCATCATTTTAGCAGTTTCTTCGAACCGAAAAAAAAAACATTGCAGTTCTGAAAGCGGAGATAGCCATTCATCGCCCTGTCAACCGCACATGATACACGCATTTCGTCACAATTTAGGTGCAAGAGATTTTTTTTCTTTGGTCAGTGCGGAGCTCGCAGAAATCAAATCAGTCGTACCACACCTACCTACCAAATGTGGAATGTGGGTTACTTGCTGCCTTCCTATATTTTGCATGTACATTTCGGGCATCGTCGTGTACTCACTCCGCGCCACATGTATGTGTACCCAGATACAAATCTGCGTTATTAGTTGCCTTGCTTTCTGCAGATACACGGCATCGCAGGAGGTACACGGTTCCGCGTACAGTTTACGTACACCGCGGACACATCCGTATACATACAAAACGAGCGGAACAGAGGAGACGGTATAACTCGGGGACGGGACCCTCTTCCCGTGGTCCGACCCTGGCGGCCATCCATCCATCCATCCAACCGATACAGGGAGGGTACGATTGATCAGGATCTCACAAGCTCCTCACACTCCTCTACAAAAGTTGCTGATCCTAGTGTACAATCTGAAAATACATCTATTTCATACAAAAGTCCGCTAACGCGAGCACGTGCACGGAAACTTCAAACCAAGGTGAATCTGTTCCTTAGTACTTTGAATTATGAAATAAATGAGAACAATTTACTGCCTAATGGATGTACGTTGCTTGTGCTCAGTTATGAAGGTTTAACATCGTTGGAAGATGAAGAACGAGTTGCTGGTTCGAATCTGTGCTTAACTGCACATGTACATGATGATGGAATCATGAGGGAGAGAGGGAGGCCGGTTCCAGCTGTTCCAGGACTTTGCAAGGGCGTGGGAGACTTTATTTCCATGTCCAAGATGACCACACGTCCATCCAATCAGATAGAGAAAAGATAGAATATATCGAGTTCAATTCGGACTCGGTTCGGGTCAGCCAGACAGGCTCGAAGGAAAAATAGCATAACTCCCCACATACGGAGTCGGTTTGGGCTGATCCAATACTCGTTGGAAAGCTTATTTCATAACCTTTCCAATGGGTCCACCTCATTATCAGATTCGACGTGAGCCGGGCCCAGTCATCAAAACAATCCGTCGTTTGTAATCTAGGTTTTCTGTTTTTCCTTGTATCCTAGTCTATGTCGGTCCCACTTGTCTTATGGGCCATATATACTCATGTACACGACCTTCCAGGTCAGACCACGTTTATTCTACAGAAAAACTCGCAGCTTATTGCTCTTGTTCTCATCTAGGGTTTAGCCTCTTGCAAACCACGAACTAGATAGGGAATTGGGAGTTTCTGCCATAGATTGTTCTTGCTTTTCCGCTGGGAATTGAGGGTTCGATATCATCCACGTGTGGTCTCGTGGATTTGTCTTCAGAGCGTGTGGTTGGGCGAATTTCAAAGAGGTGCAAGTCCTTGCATTGGCACGGGTGATCGTCTACGGTTCGTCAGGTTACACGGGTTATCGCTGATCCTACGTCGAGAAAATCGGGCACCCCGCATCAACGATGGTAAAGGTACGCCCCGCCCGGCGGCCCCTGTACAAGGTCCCGCCGTATTTATACGGCAGCACGAGCGGCGCTTGCACTGGACCGGTATTTCACGTGGGCGCCATGCTCCGGAGCCGCTGGTCCGTGGGCCGAGTACGTGGACCCTGGCCTTCAGTGAGACGGCTTTTTACCTCGTGTCCTCCTGTGCGGACCGTGACGTCACGGGAGAAAGTTACCGAGCTTCTATTACTCGTAGAGCGGTGCCCGAGGCCATCGGTAGGTCGGTCTACGGATGTTGATGCGATCGGCCCCGGCTTGTAGCGGAAGCAGGCCTGGCTCGGCGAGATCACAGTGCACAAGGACGCCGCGCTACAGCTACCGTGAGTCTGGTCGTGCTGGTCTAGCAAGCGAACAAATTTTTGGTGCCAAATTTCCGATCCAACAATACCTCAATGGCGACGCCGCATGCACCGCCGCCCGCCGCGCCGGCGTGGCCATTTATGAGCGACCCGATCGGAGAGCGAAGAGTGCCGCAGAAGCAACCGGCAGCGATGACTGTGTGGCAGCTACTACTGTACTGCCCTTCATAGCTGCGCGCGTGGCCAGTGGTACTGTAGCAGTGTACACGGCGACGGCTTTGAATACTGTTCTCTTTTTCCTTTTCCACGTAGGAGTATCCCTCCCCCTACCGGCTGCTTTGCTTTGCCCGATCTATCCATCGATCGATCCATCCATTGAATGCGTCGTCGTCGTCGCCACATGCCGAGGAAATGTCAGCGTCCGCTTTACAGCCGCGCCCGCCCGGCTTTGCCCCGGCCGAGCCCACGTTCACGTCGCCGTCGCCGTCGTCCGTTTCTCCCACCCATCTCCTTCCTCCTCCTCCTCCTCCTCCTCCTCCATTCCGCGCCGCGCGCCGTCGCGTTCGATCGGCCGTGCGCGCGCGACACGAGCACGGACAACGAACCAGCTGTGGCCATTTTACAGCCAATGTTGTGCGGTCGTACTAATGCTCGAAGGTCGCGTCAGTACGTACGACTCCGCCTGGGAGCAGGGTGCACATATGCGTCGCGTGCATGGGCTACACAGTCACAGAGACATCGCTCGATCCGTGCAAAGGTTCGCTCGCTGCCCATCATTGGAGCGAAACACGGGGGGGGCGAGCATCTGATCGATCTCGCCGATAATTATGCCTGCATGTTCGACCTCATCGGGGCTGCTCCTCTTTGCTTTTGCTTTGCTTTGCTTGGCCTGTCTGTCGCGATATTCCCCCATGGAGTAAGAGCCTGTTCGTTTCCTCCCCTCTAAATTTTAGACCCGTCACATCAAAAAGAATCTTCACATTTAAAAAAATTTGATTAGTTTAATGACAAAACCTATGTCACGACCCCCCCTCTAAATCACGAGACGAATCTAATGAGCCTAATTAATCTATATTTTGCTACAGTGATGCTACAGTAACTATCTTCTAATCGCCACATAATTACCCTCGTTAGATTCGTCTCGTGAATTAGATGGGGGGTTCTGAAGTTAGTTTTATAATTTGACTTTGTTTAGTACATATAAATAGTAAGATTTTTTTTGATGTGACACCTCTAAAATTTAGACCCTTGGAAACGAACAGGCTCTAACTTGCGCGTAAAGCATGCCCCTGCCCGTTTCGGGCTGTTCTTTAGATCCAGCTATGCAGTAGTGCACTCACTATTCGTTTCTTCAAGTGTCTCGAGTGCGTAGTGTGTAAAATACACTGCTCTAGCTCGGCGACAGGGATCAAGTACTATTACTACTATCAACCAACCGCAGCCGGTTGAGTGAACATGCAGAAACTTCTGTTTAATCCGCTACGAATCCGGCATACAACAGTGTGCACGAAGTTTCGTTGCTGTTGGGTGGGGAACGCTGGCATTGCCGCCGCGTATGGTGGTCGTCGTAGGGCCGGCCCCGGGCGCGCCACCGTAGCCGAAAGCATGGCCGCGACCATCGGATATGCTCTGCGCCAGTAATCCCCGGCGCCTGTCTTCGCAAACAATCAAGCGGAGGATCGCCGGACTGTTTCGTGGATACAATCAGGCCGTCTTCAGATTGTGAACAAAGTCGGCCTGTTGCCGGATACTGTCGTGGCCACACCACTGCACCGCAGTATGGTTGGTTATCCTGCATCGTGTCGATCGCTTGACTACCGTTCCGTCCAAAATACAAATCCTGTTCTGCAACTGATTGCGATTTTGCAAAGCCACTTGCTCCTACTGGGAGAGTTCCACCAGTACATACTCCAAAATTTTCGAAACGTAGGCACACAGGGCCCACCCGCGCCCGCGGCTGGGGACGTCGACGTGCCTGCCATGATGGCCCAGCACGTTGGCACCAGCTGTCCCCCCCGGAGCGGCCTTGTCCCCATTGGTCAGTGCTTTCAGACAGGTAAGCCTACGCTAAGGCTCTCCGCACTCATATTCCTCTATATCCTTCCTCTAAAAGGAATATTCTGTCCTAGTCATCGAGATTCCTTTCTCTATACCAATTCCCTCCGCACCCATCATTCCTCTATATTCATCCTCTATATCAACTACCTAATATTTTATTTAACCATCTCCAACTACCATCAGTGAGGCCCACTTGTAATTTTATCTAAATATATCCATGTGAGATCTTGTTTTGAAGGATTTATTGAAACGAATTTAATGATGTAATCGGAATTTGATTTGAGTTTTTGGTTTGTGAGTTATAACATTTTTTAGTTCGTTGAAACGCTGGGGCCCGCCACTGCTCCACCTTTCCCCCTCTCTCTCCTGCTCTCGGCGTGGGCGGGCGCGTGCGAGCTGCCACGGTGGCGGCGTAGCGGCCTCCTGTTGCTTCCGCTCGCAGTACCGGATCCATGCGCTTCCGCTTGTTTACCGGAGACCTCCCAGTACCCCGCTGCGGCCAATTTTACGGTAAATGCTTCCTTCAGGAACCGGTAGAGGACACCGGTGCGGAGAGCCTAAGACTCTCCGCACCGGCATCCTGGAAACGTTACTGGAGGAGCGTTTAGCGTAAAAACACCCCGCACCGGTGCCCTCTAAAGCTTCCGCTACGCAAGCGGAAGCCCTCCGTTCCGCCAAATCAAGCGGAAGAGAGGAGCTCCTCTACGACGGGAGCGGGGCCCACCACCGCGCGCAATCCCAACCTCCGCCGCCGCAATCGAAACAAATCGTCCGCGAGCGCGAGGCCGCCGGAGCCCTGGTCGCGCCGAAGGGCGGCGAAGTCACGCCGGTGGTCGTGGCGCCGGAACGCGAGGGTCCGCGTCCTCTTCAGAGATGGAGGTCACGCGAAGCACAAATCGGAAGCACAAATCGGAAGCAAAAATGGGAAGCACAAATCGGAAGCAAAAATCGATCCAATTGCACGAACGGGAAGAGAAGGAGGGGAGGCGGCGGAGGAGCCGGAGCTGGCCGTGTACCTTGAGGCTGCCGGTGTCGTCGATGACGGCCGTGTAGTTGGCGCGCGACGCGGTGGTGTTGGAGGACCAGAGGACCGGCGCCTGCGCGGCCGTGCCGTTCGCGGGCCCGTTGAGCGCGAGCGACGGCGACGCCGAGGTTCCCGGCGCGCGCTCGCCCCTCCTCGCCGGACGAGCTCCGCCGCCTCTGCCCCGCCTCGCGCCGGCGCCGGACGAAGCTGGAGGAATCGACCTCCCCGACCCGAGCTCCGCACCACCTTGCTTCACCATCGCCGCCGTCGAAATCCCCAACGCCGGTGAGCACCTCTCCCAATCTTCGAATCAATTCAGTGCGCACCGCTTCCTCGACCTCCCTGACGTCATCTCCTTACGTCTTGACCGGCGTCTCCGCCGCGCGCAGCTCCCCTGTCCGAGCCGAGCCGCTGCCGCCGCCGCGCCTCTCTGGCGAGCACCCACCTCCGACCCTCCTCCTCGACCAGCAACTTGCCGGCGAGCACCGCCCCACCTTCCCGAAGCTTCCCGACCGTTCCGCCCAAAGCGGCGCCGTGGCCGCGCGGGGGCTCGGGCAGCCCGGGCTGCTGCCGGTCTCGCCGGACCAGGAGATGAGGACGAGCGGCGCCCGCCAGCGCCAGGTGGCGTGGCGCGGCGGCCGGGGACGCGGCCAAGGCGGGAAGAAAGCGGCGGCCTCCTCAAGACGCTGCAGCTCGGCGCGGCCTTCGGAGGAAGAGAAGAAGCGGCCGGCGTCGGGAAGATTGTAGAAGGCGGGCGGCGGAGAAAAAAGGAAAAGGAAAAAAATAGGAGAGAGAGAGGAGAAGGTAGTTGGAATGGTTGAATAAAATATAAGTTAGTTGGGATAGAGGAAGATATAGAGGAATGATGGGTGCGGGAGAAATTGGTTTAGAGAAGAGAATCTCGATGACTAGGACGGAATATTCCTTTTAGAGGAAAGATATAGAGGAACACGAGTGCGGAGAGTCTAACAACCGGTCCCTATAATGCTGAGTCGAGTCTTGACCCAGTCAATAGACGCATGTCATTGGTCTACGTGTGCTCCACCGGGCTGAAAGCATGCTATCTGAATGTAGGAACTCACACAATTCAGAGCCCCGCCGCGACAACACGCCTTCACTTTGCACATGCAATGCGAGGCATACAAGCAGGAACTCACACAATTCAGACCTCCTTTTCCTCGTTCATCGGTGCCATGCTAATAATCGTCAACATATGCCGCTTGCAGTGCCGCGTGATCGCTAGCTATCCAATTAATCAAGGTTCAACTGCAATTTAGTTATTCGAACCTCGCGTATGTTGATCGGTCAAGCTCCATGGCCACCCAGTATGATCCATTTCAGTATTTGCATCATTACGTATACTGCCAATTTTTAAAAGGGCGACTGATCGGACCAATCCTCGGTTTTTATTATATTTAATATTTTGTGTATGAATCCATATCATTCCCACGTCAAGACAATCCGCGTAGTGGGCGTTTATATGTGTCCCAATATATATAGTAAAACTTTCTGCTAGGCGTGTTCCATACAAGCCACATGGCACCTACATTCAGATAGCATGCTTTCAGTGGTATTAAGTGCTTAAATAGTAGTATTATACGTACATGCATTGCGTACGATTACTGCAAAGAAATATCACAAAAGAACTAGCTAAATGTCAATTGGTTGTTCCTTTCGGAAGCATAATTGCAAACAGTTGATGTGTCGTGCTCCTAGCGATCTGGGGGAGACGATTCGTAATCATGTATCATCATCAGTGTCGCCCTAGGCTAATACGGATGCTCAGCAGGTAATTAATCAGAGGATTTGATTGGGTAATCACGTCGGCAGCTTTGGACCGGTCGTTTGTTTAATTAGTCAGCAGGTATTTAATCAAGGCTTGAGGCTCAAGCAACCAATTTGCCATCATTTTCAGCCGTTCGATTTATTATCCAGCAGCTACCAAAGCTCATCCTTAATTAGGGCGGGCTAGCTGTCGATAGCCGTTAGATTAGAGGCTATGCTCCGTCATTATCATGACTAGTTGTGGATGACGAATTAACACAGTCTGCTACTGCTAGCTAGCTAGCCTAGCTAGCTACTAGGAAGAGGTAGCATTGCCTGTGTCTAAATTTTCAGAACTGGAAATCCATTTGTATATATAAGTACATTATATCTTTAATCGTCTAATTGTCACATAATTTCCGGTGGCAATAGAAAACACTATAAACGGAGTTTACAAAATGATTTAGGAATATAGAAAATGAAGAACAAGATCTTTTTTGTTAAATTGTACTAGCTACTATCTGATTACTCTGATACTAGAGTAGTTAGGTAGGAGTATATAGTACCGCTGCTCACAGTTTGATTAGCCGCTCCAATAAACATGATCAGTAGATATCCGTCCAGTACGCATAACTCGATCGCCGATTAACTGAAATGACTTCTCACGTAACGTAATAAACCCTTGATTATTCTCGTGACCTAGCTACTTGCCTTCCTTGTCCTTTGCTCGATCGCCGGATTTTCTCTGACTAATAAATCTTACAAGTACACTCAAAATCTTTCAGCAAACTAATGATTTGGACAACTGATTCATGATTTCTTATCCAAGGACGGACGGACTGCTAGTCTAAACTCTCCCTAAATGTAGCAGACGCACCAAACATATCATGCATGAATAGTCCCAGTCTCTGAAATAATTGGTGTACCAAATATATTGCCGCCACAACATTGCCCAACCGCTCAGAAGACTAACTAAAGAAGGTGCCGATCAAGGTGTTCCAAAGCCATTGTTGGTGCCCCGTACGTGGATCCAGTCTGACTAACTAAAGAAGGTGCCGATCAAGGTGTTCGGCTGGCTGCTTTGCAGCCGGCTGCAGCAGCAGCTACAGTGTCTGCAGTTATTTCTCCTGCAGCAGCTACAGTGTTCGCAGTTATTTCTCCAGCAGCAGCTACAATAAACAGCCGCAGCAGCAGCCAAGCGAACAAGGCCCTTAGGGAGGCAGGAGTATATGCCTGTCCCTCCCCCCTTTTTAAAATTTTGTGATCTTTGTTATATTAGATGCGTTATTAAGCCGACTGTAGTACAAGTGACCGAAACTGTGTGCTGCCAATTAGGACCCTGTTAATTGCAGATTTTGTTGTTTATCTCTCTGGTGTTTTCTGTATTCGTTGATCATTTGCTATGTCCCCTCAGCTAGGATCGTCATGACAAAACTACGGAAAAAATGCCGAAACTGAGGGTCACACTTGTAGAGTAACCAAGGCATCAAAAGAATATAAATCGAGGGTCGGAGCACCAGCACAAACTGTAATACTACTACGACAGTATTTATCCCATCGACTAGAATAATCGCAACAGAACAAAGAACTGCATGGAATAACTGCAACATTTGACAAGCACTAGTCGGATTCTTGTCCGGCTAGGCAGGCCGCTAGCCATGCACGCACCCGCCGGGTCAAGGAGCGCGACGAGGAAAGTTTGCGTGAGAACAATCTGTCTCGCCTTCCGGACCCTCCTCTCCTCCTGCCTGCTAGTGATAGGCTAGGCTTTGTGTAGCTTGACAGCCGAAGCTTTGTTTACCCCCGGCTACTACTCGTAGCCATGCATGCTCTCGATCGTGTAGGGCACCCCTGGCCCTTTTTTTTCGATAGAAGCGTCGACGACGCAGCAGCTTTCTTGTGATCTCGCATTTGAATCCTTGCCTTTTCCCCGGTTCTCGCTGCGCCCGATCGATCGATCGATCGATCGCCCGTCTTTTTCCTCGCTTGGTGCTGCCTGCCTGATCATCTACAGGTGCCATCAGTATGCATACACTGTACACCAAACGTTGCAGTTTTTGGTGTTGTATAGTGGAGTCTACAGGTGCTCGCCGCGGCCGCATTGCAGCATGGACCCGATGAGAAGAGCGGCGCCAGGCGCGGACGGAGCGATCACGTTTCGTTTTTGGGCATCGAGTGGAACACACGAAATCGATATGCAGCCAGCGAAGCGGCAGCAGCGACAGCGAGGGGCTTGCCATTGCACTGCGGGCACGCTGAAATGGTTGCAAACATCGTGCAGCTGGAGCAGCAGCAGACGACCTGATCGATCGTACACCGTGAAATTAATTTATGGCCATGCATGCAAGCGGCGGTGAGCCGTGAGCGGTTGTTGGCTACAGGTACCGATGTGTGCTGGAACGTGACAGATCGATCAATCGACGTGCCTGCCATCACCGGCCGGAGAATACTTCAGTCGATTGGTTGCTTCTCTGGATATACCTTGCTTTGGACACAAGCAGTAGCGCCGTAGCTCTCCAGTGACTGCATGATCGTTGATCTGGGAGTTTTTCGCGTGCGGTCGTCGACATGCAAGGGCTATACCTAAACAGCTCGTCTTTTTGCCGTAGCTTCAGTGAATGATGTACTACTACTATATAGGGCATGCATCTACGCTTATCTTGACCACTCTAGTATTTAATACAACCACAGGAAATCAAGAAGCTCAAAAAGGTATAGCTAGCATATCGATCGATCGTTTTGGCCCACTTTGCTTGTCGCGTGTGTTTAACCCAAAACCTTTATGCGTGCAACAACTTTCAACCACGAATTAACGCAGGCTGCTCACCTTTCTCAGCGCGAAAATGATGGGAGTAATGAACAAGGCCCAAGCACCCCGATGACCCGAATACCGGCCACGCGGGAAGAACAAGCGGTATCAAACAAGCACACAGCGAGCCAGGTAAAGCTAGCGCAACATGGTGCGCGTCTGCCGCGACTCAGACGAAAACTCAGTTCCCCGGATCGATCAAAAGGGAAAAGTGGACGCGACTATACACAAGAAATCGACGCATGCACATGCGTGTGCGTGTGCGTGTGCGCGCGCGCCCGCGCGTTTATGTTGTTTGGAGTGGTACATTTCAGAGTCTGCATGCATGCTGCATGAGGGTCTGATGGTGAGGCAGCCGGGCAGGAGGCTAGCTTGTTGTTCGTGTGCCTCCACTCCACTGCCCGCGCGCGCGCGTTCAGACATCGCGATGGATGTGGGCTTGATCAGCAATGAGCCGGCGCCGCGTAAATGCCGGCGCAGGCAGGCAGGGGGATAGGCACAGGAACCGGCAGCTCGATCGCTCAGCCTTGTCTCAGCTCGCTGTCCGCCCGCCAAAACACACTACTCCAATGCAAGGGCTAGTAGTACGTTGCACGGCTCGTCCAATTAACGGCGCCAGGTCCGTCTTGCCGGCAGCTGATGAGCAAGTGCAATGCAAGGGCAGCGGCAGCGCATCGAGCGCCGCACGGTACGTACGTGCCTGCCGGCGAGCGATTGGCTGCTGCTCCTCTCCAGCATGCATGCATGCATGCTCCGGTGCACGCGCGCAAGCAAGCCCGGTGTGGTAGACTGAAGGAAGCGCGTCCTGTCTCGTGTGGCGTTGCCTGCTTGTCGTTGTCGCCACTCGCCACACCATGGATGACACGCACATAAAGTATCTCCTCTTTTCCAGCCCACCATCGAGCTACGCTGCCCTTGGATTGTTGGACAGAGTCTCTTTTCTGTTCATTTCATGGTAGAAGAAGCAATAATTAATAGCTGACCCTAATTAATTGGTGGTCTGCCACATGAAATGTCTGCGGCGTGTGCGAACTGCTGCCTCTAGTTTTTGGAACGCCCATGCGTGCATGCTGAAAGTGGGTGGATCGATCTCTGCCCTCGGCGTCTTTCACAACGTACGACGAACGAACGAGACAGGAATTAACCGTACGCCAACCGATTTACACGCGCGGCAAATGCCAAAACTGATGAGCAGTATATGGATCGATCGTGCTTAGTTGCTTGGTAGGAGGCGTTACATGCATCCACGGACCAGGCGCACGGAGTGCAATTGATACATGATGCTTTCTCGAGCACGTACGGTCGAGATCTGCATGCAGACCCTGTAAGTAGTTACTTCAGGCCCTACGTAATGTTCGTACCTTTGCAGCTTTGCTTAACAGCGGCTATAATGGTGCGTGGGAGGTGGCCATTCAAGACGGAGTCAGCGTCCTAACTTAATTGCCACCTCTCATGCTGTCATGCGGGCATGGCCAATGAACCCGCGGCGCGCCCCTCTCTTTCCTGTGAACCGAGGAGATGACAAGGAGCGAGCAGGGGGTTGCACCCCCATTCATTTTCTTCACAGGGATCGTGTTCGTACGCATGTCTAGCAACTGAATGTAGGAGTAGTACTCTAGTTGATCACACGGCTCTCTTGTGATTGTGAAGGTCACGTTCTTCGTCTCGACCGTGAAGCATGCAGCGAGAAAGCAACAGGTACTACGTAGCCTGGCTGGCTGCGACGCGATCCGACCACAATCCGTCGCATGCATGCCATGCCATGCCATACTGGCTCTAGCGCGCCGCAGGCACTTCTGGCGGTGTAAATGGCCATGTTCCCGGGCCCTGATTGGCTCCCACGAGATAATCCTTGGATCGATTACCTTGGAGGCACGCGCCAGCTAGTTTGGTTACCTTGTCGACGCGTGAGGCCGTTTTGTTTGTTTTATCGGCCCCGTCCTCCTGTGCTGGCAGATGTGATAGCGAAATTGCAGCGCCAAACACCCCACTGGTGACTGTTGCATAGGATTCCCGCCTGCTGCTGTTAACTGTGGGAGCCCATTAAAGGAAGCCTTGAGTTCCATCCAGCATGGCAGCTCGCTCTGGCTCTCTCTGGCACTGAGCAGGGGAGAGGGCCAGCGCAGCAGGACATCCGGCGGAGCGAAAAATGGTTTGCAATTGCAAACGGGACAAACCAAACAAACCACTTCAAATTGTCCGGTGCTGGCCTTCACCGTGGTTGGCGCGCGCGTGCACCGGCACCGGCACGACCCACGTCGCATCCCATCAGTCCCAGTGTCCTGATCGATCCCTCACGCAGCTGTTGCAGCCGCGCACCACACTGGCTGTAAAGGCTCGCGACGTGTCGAACGCGGCCGGAGGCCTCCGCACACCCAGGCATGTGAATGACGTCACGGCGGCTCGCTCGATCAATATCCATTGTGAACTACAGTTACGAGTAGTGTGTTGATTTTTTTTTTTTTTGAGCAACACGAGTAGTGTGTTGATTTTTTTTTGAGGGAAGAGTAGTGTGTTGATTTTTTTTTTTTTTTGAGGGAAAGAGTAGTGTGTTGATGGGCGGGATGAAACAGAGCGCGGCATTTATCCGTCAAGAAAAAATAGAAACAGAGCGCGGCAGGCAAGCGTACAAGGGAAGCCCAGGCCCGTCCCCGGGCTGGCCCCGCTCCCATGTGATGGCCTACTAAAGGCAACGCATGTCCCACGGCGGCCATGTGGGCCTTACGGAGCCCAAACCGCTAGCAACAACGATGGATGATGGGTCCGCGCACAGTGGGGCGCAGATGTCAGTGGGATACGCTTGCAGGTGCTATTTGTTTGCCCCTCCTCTATTCTCTCCGTGATCTCGTCTACGGCCATGCTGAGCCAGAGCCGCCAAACAACCAATGCCAAAGTTACGAATACAGTAGGGAGTATATAAAAGAGAGAGAGGGTGTAGCTGGGGGGGGTCCTGGTATGCATGGTGGCGCAGCTGACAGGAGAGTACGTATTGTCCCCGCGGCCGGCCGTCCCATGCAGATCGATGCAGCTCGCAGCGCTGGCTGTTGCACCATGATGATGAGCTGAGATATGCCAAAGTCCTTGCCATTATACTCACACAGTCACACACAACAGCCATATATAGGCGCTGACGAGTGAGGCTCTCGCCATATGACCATGTCGTCCGACGTCCATCTGCCTCTGCCTCGTCCGGTTGTGCACGTAGGGCCGGTGTCATGTGCACTGCACGGTTTTCACACTACGAGTCCGCAAAATAGTCTTCACGCCGTGACTTGCGACGCCGCTAAAGCATGGGCGCATTAGGCAGGCATTGCCGGCCTGTCTGTCCCTCGCTCCCTCGAGAGCACGGGCGCCACGGGTAGTTTTCAGTTTTCAGGCGCTGTGCGCCGCAGTGCGCGTACTGCAGCGCAGCACAGGTCCAAGCGGCGCAGATGGAGATCCAGCCAAATGATTGGTCCTCCCCGGCCTTGCCCCACGCATATGCATGGCGAACAAGTCCATCCTTGGACGCTGGACGTGCTTTGTCCCGGTGCGTTTTATTGGCTCGGCTGAGTCATCCAGATCGATCAAGCTGGAATCTCGAGTCCCGGATGTGAATCCCGGCCAACCATTGGCGACGGGCTTGGCGATCGAACTGGTCCATGTATGTAACCCGTCAAGATCGCCGAGCGCGCGGCAGCTGCCCAACTTTGTTGGCGCGTACAGTACGAACCGATCTCGTATTCTCATGCCTGACCTGTTGTGCGCGAACTGTTTTTGGATGGACGCGGAGGTGCGCGCGGCAGGCGGCCGGGCCGCCAAAAGTTTGAAATTTTGGCAAGGCTCGGGGTCGAAGAAGATCTCGATCTCCAATTCTCCATGCAAATACAGTCGAGTATATATGCAGGCCGGTCGCAGCATTCAGGTCTTGAACGTTTTTGGTCCACACTTTTAGCACTGTATAGTCTCGTGTGACTACTGCAGGGGCTTCTCTGTATCTTCAATCTGCGTGCTTGGAACTTGCAAAACGCAATCATGTATAGGGCCATGGGTGCTTTGGATTCGAGCTTGGAGTATGGAATATTGATTTTTGCAGGTCATCTGGTTAACTGAACCCTGTGTGACCTCTTTCTCGTTGCTACTGCCCGGCATCCAGTCTTGGCTTACCCTATGCTTGTGTGATCTGTCTTGGCCGGGCCGCGGCATCAATCAGCTTGCAACACGTAGACCGGACCACCTGATAATCTTGATAAGCTAAACAAGAGGCTGATGATCTTGCTCCCTTCCTTTTTGTTGCCACCACGTCCTTGATCCTCAACACCTTAATTACAGGACCCCTGCTTTCAACTGTAAAGCTGCTTCCATGATCGATGCTGGGTGCCTGGGTCTCGCTGCTTTAATAGGTTCTATTCCAACCTTTCCCAGCCATACAAACACCCAGCTTTTGCATGGATCCACGACGCACTTGCTTGCATCTGGATCCACCAATGCAAAACGCAGCATGCATGCCATTATTGCCAACAAATCTGATAAGCAGTGAGAAAATGAAGATCTTATCCTAAGCAGCTTTGCGGCTTTATAAAGATCATTCCATCTATTAACCTATCTGGCAAAAGTGAATGCGATCGATCTTAATCAGCCAGGTCAATCATGTAATGATGTTGCTAGTAAGAAGCCAATTAGGCAGGACTTGAGATGAACATGATGAGTGTGACATGTTTTTTGGCCACGGAAATTCATGGCTCCAATCAGTAGTGCCTTGTGAATTAAAGAAAGCAGTTGGTCATATCACTATATCAGGCCTTTAGCTTTCCCTCACTTTGAAAAGCGAGAGAGAGACAGAGGATCACGCTAAAACATCAAATTAATAGCTCATGTTGAACATGAGATTGTTTTAAATATCATGGGGCAGGTAACAGCAGCTAAAAGAGGCTTACAGGTGATTAAAAAACATGATCTTTTTTAAGATCATCAGCCAGTAGGAAGCAGCAAAGTCACAAGATCCAAAGATGAAAGTGAGTCTGTGTGTGAGAAAAGTATGGTACTGGTCCTGCATGCATGTTAGGACTCCTGTGCAGCTGTGTCCAGATCTGGATTGATCCAATGGCATGACAAAACTGAGAGATGCTCGCTCACAAAAACATCGAAAGATGGATTCCTACTTCACAGGACAGAGAAACAAAGTAGAGGGAAAATACGAAAGAATGGAAAAGAAATCATGGGTGCGATGTATGTAGGTCAGTGGTCGCTGGTCAGGTAGGCAGCTGAACAGGTGAAAAGTATAACCAGGACTATGAGTGTAAATATGTACGCGAGCTGCAAGCTGCGTCAACGTTTCAAGAACAGAGAGAAGTATCGCCAAGAAAGATTGTGTAATGCTAACGAAGAACCGCAGGGCTGAGTGCAGGTTCGTTGTCTCTGTACCGTGATAACACAGCTGCACAAGCCTGAATCTGATCGAAGTCTTGGAGCAGCTGGTTACAGGTTCGCAGAGGCTTTTCTATGCGGCATGCTCTTTGCCTTGTGTCCTGGAAGGTTGCAAGCGTAATGATGCGTAACTAAGTATAGACGAATCAGAATGTTCTAAGAAAACACATGCACAACAGCCTCTGAAAGAGGCGGAGCGTAGTCTAGTAGTACCCCTTTTTCTGCCGGGTTTGTGAGTTGTGACCGAACCGATTTATTGATCAGAAACTATTTGGACTTGGAGCAGCGGTTAGGCTGTGAATGGGCCGGCATTGCTTCCGTAACCGATTCGGTGACAGTGGCCCAATAGGCTTACGGCCCGGTAAGTGATATACAGCCCATTTCAACTACTGGGTTTCATAGATTTTTTTTGCTCTCCTTTTATACCCTGCCAAACTCGGAGCATCAAGTGGCTAGTGTCATCTAACTTGAGCATGATACCGATAATTAATCTGTTCTGACAGACATAGATTAAGCAACTGCCATGTAGAAGCATCATGGGTTTTCAGATTTCTTCCTATAGTCTAGGACCAGCTATATAGTTACCAATCCGGGCCCAACTTCTTTGGTTCTGCCTCCGAGCACGTCAGCTGCATGCAATGGTTCTGCAAGAACAAGCAGGAAGGAACGGTCATGACTTGTGTTGTTTTCCTCTTTCGTTCATAAAATCTCTGAGCTGCAAAATCCTGCTGTTTTGCAGGTTGAGCTCACCGTGCGCCTCAGCTAGATGCGCAGGTCGGCTTGCGCGGGGGAAGCTGGTGGTGAGGCGTTCTCTGAAAGAGATTGAGACAAATAACTATCAGTTTTTAAGCCGAAGAAGTCTCATATGAAGTCATTTAACTGAACGTTGTTAGGAAGAACAGCCATGTTGCTGAAACTGAATATTGTGATCGTCCTAGCTACTGACCTTCAGCTTCGGCTTCAGGGACTCGACAGCAGCCCTTGTACTGCTGTTTGCTGCTTGCTGCAAAATGGACGCCATGGAGAGCTGTCAGGGTTACATACACTCTGAAGATGTACATGTCTGAATACTGCTCCGAGGATTTTGCTCACTGTTCTTACCTTGCCAAGCACCCAGTCCGCGGAGTCGAAGTAGGCACGCTCGTGATCCTACATCAGCACGGACGTGTGCGATCAAAGTTGGTTCAATAGAACTGATCTTCGAAAAAATTTCTGAAATTCATTCCGTACCTTGGATATCAAAGGTTTCTTGGGTGCAATCCCTCCGTACTTCTTCTCAGTGCATGCCTGCAAAATTATTCAGGACGTCAGAGACCCCAGCACACTCTGCACCATAATGTGCGCGTAAAACGAGCCTGTTCGGTTGGATGATGCAGTTGCAGTTGCAGGTTTAATAGTGAGAGAGAACACTGTAGCGGAGAATTCGCGCACTGTAGCAAACAAGTAGACTGTAGCAGTAGTAGCAGCAGCAGCCGGAGGAAAATCCTCCTGCCGAACATGATAGGGAAAGGCTTATCCGGTTAGCCATCCGGTTTTCTGAACCTGTACCGAAACATAATAGGGAAAGGCTTATCCGTTTGTTCAGGGGTCATGGCATCATGCCGGTACAGATACAGACGCTTCATTAGTGGCCTGACATGACGGCACTATACGCACACACACTAACCCATTTTTCAGGCCACCCATCTAATCACGATTCACAACGACTCAAAAGGAGGAACAAGCCGAAAGCAACTCGTTCCAGTTCATGGATCGCGTCGCAACGCAACGCAAGCATCCATTTCGATCGCTTCAGGTTGTGGCCAGGCCACGCGGCCAAGAAATCATCGCGAGGACGCTGCCGCGCCCGCGCGACGCGGTTGCCTTTTGATCCGCCAAAAGCATGTGATGTGAGCGATCTGCTGACGGCGAACCCTTAACAAAGCCACGACAAGAACGGGATTCCAGAAGCTCTCATCAAGCTGGGGTTGTTCAATCACTGTTCATGCACAATCCATGCAGATGCAGTTGCAAAGGGCGGTGAGCTAAAACTAAAAGGGCAGAAGAGAACCGGTCCGGCCGTCACTGACGGCACAAAAGGCCACGCCTCGTGTCGTGTTCGTTCAGAACCTCAGAAGTTTCAGTCAACAGATTCTCGATCGCGTTGAACAGGTTGCGTAACGTTTAGTTTGCTTTAGGTCATTTCTTCATTCCTGGATGTGTATTGAATAATCTTTGTGCGTGCGGTCAACAAAAGCAGTTTCTTAAACGTAGCCTATAGTGGTATTAGTACTGGATAGTGCGGAATCTTTAAATGCGTTGGATACGGCAGGTTCGCTAAGCAGGTGCTGAGGATAACCGCAACTTAATCTAGACACACGTTAGGTAGTAACGTTTGGTGTTTACTTTCTTCATGGTTTAGCCCTGCAGGTTTGCTGTAAATGTGCAGTTAAGACCAGCTTAAGATGCATCAAAGTAACATATGGTTCTACAGATAGATGGAATCACTCTTAGCACTAAGCACTGAAGGAAAGGATTTTTTTGCTTTGGGGAAATATGCAGACAAAATAGCCACACACTTCCCTCCTCAAGAAAAAAAAAGTAGTATAAAAAGACAACACTGTAACCTTATTTTTACTATTAAAGTCTGATATGTTCATAACTCAAGCACTGCATTGTGAAAACGGCCAAACGGGAACTCCCCATGACCCCATCTATCTCCACGCTAAACTAAGATATCCCGTGGCTATGGTGGTTTTCTTTCCGAGGTCAATAGTTCAGAAGCTCCAAGCAAGAAAGTAGTATATGTTTCATCCCATTCCCGGTACAGGAATGAACTTCCAAAAAAAGAAATGGTAAGGGAGAATGAACGAGGTAGTAGGCATATGCTTTAGTGTTTTTCTTCTCCCAACAGGAAACCAGGGTAGGTTCCGTCAAAAGAACACGAAACCAGGGGAGGAGAACATCTGAAATTGTAATCTCTATTCTTGATCCTTTTCTACCAGTAGTAATTTCTCACGGAACTCATGTCAAATTACCTCTTCCCCCATTGAAGCCGACGACTTGGCTTCGCCGCTGCCTGCCATCTCCTGCCCTGCCACTCCTCTTCCTCTTCCTGTCTCCCTTCTCTGCAAGAACCAGCAGCACAGCAAAAGTTTCAGTGCCTGATTGAGCGCAAACGAAGAACAGGGCGACGAAACGCCCAGCGTGAAAAGAGGAACACAACAGTCTCGGAAACACACATAAAAGAGAGAGAGAGAAAGATCGAAACTTGTGAAAATTTGCATGAGTTGGGTAGTTGAGGCAGACCTTGTGCTCCTGGGGAGAGGGAGACGGAAGAGAACACAGGGAGAAGCGAGGCGTGTGTGCAGCAGAGAGGTAAACCCAAATATATAGGGGAGAAAGAGCAGGCGTGCCGGGACCGAATCTCAAGCACTGTTCCTGGATCCAACGGCTGTCCGTCCGAGGAAGATGCGGCGCCGTTGCTGTTGCTGCAGCGTCGTCGGCGTACGGCACCGGGGCAAACGGCCCGTTTCTGTTTCGCCCTGGCGACGCGACACCAACCTTGCTGTTGATGCCTCGACGTGTACCTCTCCTCAGCCCCTGCAGTTTTCCCTCCTAATCTACGATGAGGAGCGATTTGGCGAGGGACACGTGAGCCGTTCGGAAATCTCATCATCTACACACTGAGATTTGAGCGAGATGCGCCGTGGAAAATCTTTAGAGAAGAGTCGGGTTGGTGATCTAATTGGCGGAGAGGAATGACTCGTGGCATGAGCGCTGGAACAATTATGTTTCGTTTACTGAAGAAAATGCCATGATAAAAATATGCATTTTCTTGCGAGGAAATATGCATTTCTGTTAACGCAACAAGCCTTAGTCAAAATTATACTAACTCGTTAGTGCTGTCGCGGTCTCCCTTAAATTCTCTAGCTCTGCTACAGACCCAACATCATTTTGCTCCCTCAAATCCTGCCTCAATGCATCGCTCTTTTTTGCTGTACCTTTCGCTCGCTTGTGGTTTATTCTCTCTTGGATTCTAGCGGCAAGGTTCGATCCCACTCCTCCAAAATTCATTCCTTTTCTTTTCCTTAAAAAAATCGGATCAATTGTGTCACTGACTCGTTGTCGCGCTTGGATTCCAGTCAGCTGCAGCAGCTCTGATATATTCCGTCATATCTAACTCGTGCGGGCTTTGTTCTCCCTTTCCATGATCCTGGTATGGCGCCGTGTCCCCAGGTGATTGGCTGCTCTCCTGCTCTGGCTAAAATGTGCACGCCGACTGATCGTGCTGTTGGGTTGGGTAGCAAGCCGGTCAAAATTCTGGTGAGTGGCTGTCTTGGCGTGCGATTCTCTCCCAAATCTTGCAATGTTATATACATCTACATGCACAGATCACTGCTCAAATATTTGCGTTCTAGATAGGCTCCAAGTTAGTGTAGTGTGCTGAATGTTTGTTTTGTGTACCTTACCTACCTGACGCTAGTCCTTTCAAGTAAAGTTTGGGAAATGCCTGTTTTGGGCAAATCTTGTAATGGCGGTCAGTAGTACATTTTTGTTTGGGGTCTTGGTAGGCTAACCCTGTCAATCTTACTGAAACGCCATTAACAAAAGCCGTTTGCCACAAATTAAGATGCACACGCGAAGCAACCGGTACGGTGTCGTCTTTCAAGCCAAGGAAGGAATCGAAGATCCATCCGTCTGTCTCCGATGGAGGTTGGATCGGATAAGATCGTGACAAGTCAGTAAGCCATTGTCTAAAGTTCAGTTCATCCGGAGTCGTACTACCTAATTCAGAGCAGGGAAACGACATTAGTTCGAGCTTTGCTATCTGTACGTAGCTCGATCCATTGATAAGGCTCTGTTTGTTTTAAAGTTTATCGACTTAAGAAGTTTCAACTACTACGCGTTGGGCGCAAGTGTTCTAACCAAATCGTCCCAATTAAAATGCGTATGTATCAACCCCGGAGACTACCAAAAGGCCCGGCGGATTGCTTGTCGGCACAGCATGCATGCCAGTCGTCACCAAACTGTGTTTCAATGCGACGACAGATCCAAAGCTTCGAATAATCCCTCTCGAGCAACGTGTGGCACCACGTGATTTGGGTGGACCAAACACGTGATTAGAGTATGACTGGTTCCTCTGTGGCGCTCTCCGTTTAAAGGGACCCTGTGATGGAATTATTCGTAAGGATTGCAGATATTCTTGCTGGGCCTGGGGTCAATCTAGGAATGTATAGATGATTATATCTGCTGAAGTCGTGACAGGATTGCATTGAAGCAAAAGCTCAGCCGTCTGCAAAATTTCGGCGCGAGCTGGTGCTACTACTTGGTTGGGTTCGTTCGGTAAAACTGAACTATGGGACCTTTGAATGTTTATACGCTCTCCAATGCATAACTTGAGTCTTCAACCAATAGCTTTGCTGAATTATTTTGGGGACAAATTTAATATACTGGTCTGGAAATTCCTTCAAGATATCACCATTCAAGCCAAAACAGAAAGATTGGTACCCATTTGTTATTGGAGGGTGTCCATGCTAAATACCCTTCTTGATTTTTTTAGGATGTTTTTGGATTACACTTTATATTTTTTGTCTTCCTGCCTTTACTTTTAGGAGCATCAGTACAGCCCCCAAAGTGAGGAATCTTTTAATCTTTTCCTCCCTGATTCATATCTCGCCGTATCCATGGATTGACCAAAAGAAATCGACCGGGATATGCTCTGAATTCTGAAGGGCGAATGTAAATCAGGGTTGTAATTTATTTCAATTATCTTCAGCAAATCACACCAGCACATACTGCCTGCCTCCGCCTCGCCTCCCACTTTAATTTTTTTTTTTTTAGGAATCCAAAAGTGATCAGTGAGCAATGGCACATTGCGTGTGCATATGAAAGATAAACTTGCCAAGGTTTGGAGAAAGTTGGGTGCAAGTTCTTCACTCGTATAGCCCCTGCAGATCAAACATGCATCTCGTTCATCTCAACATCCAAGCTGACTCAAAAACCAGACTCTCAGCAACGATCTAGAGGATAGCCAGCCGTACTGCATACAAGGCCATGAATTATTCGGTTGCCAGTTCAGACCTGTGAGTGAAAATATGCGCTGATGCAAGTGGCTGTGTTTTTTCTGTAGGCTTTTTCACTTGACTGAAGGCTGTCACCGTGCTACGATGACGACATGGACGACAGATCTTTGTTCTTCATGATTGCTAAAGCGTTCCGGCCGCGCCGCGCTGTCGGGCAGCCATGGCGTCCACGAGGGCACCGTCAGGTGGTGACGAATTTGCAACACGCCTCAGCGAATCTTTGCATGCATGCGGCATACCGATTCTGCACGAGGCGATGCAAAAGAAAGCACGGTTCTGAACTTTTCCTAGCATGGCAGATAGGCCATGGATTCTGTTCTCGCCTTTCGGTTTAAAAATCGGCACAGCTCGCTGTTGGTGTCTTGCATTGGTGACTGAAGTCGCTACTCGTTTCAGGCAGCTGTAGAATGTATAGGCCGGAAAGCAAAGTGAAGCTGGAAAGATACTGCTGTTTGATTTCTTTGGCAGATGTCGCCCCTTTTCAACTTTACAGTTTCACAGTTTTACCTCGTCGAGATCTTTGTCAAGTAAGTATTGGGCTTGCTTTCATGCATTATGGTTTCCTAACCATATAACTATGAAATAACACAAAGTAGAGCGCCCTGCAGGTATACGCTGCCAACATTCACATCCTTTTGTACTTTCCCAAACAAAAGACGAACTAAAACACAGGTTATCAGGTGTGTTACCTGTAATTGATAAAGGCATTATACAACAGATTGTCAGAAACACAGTTTGTAGCATACAACCAGCCTACGAGTACAGAGCGTACCGGTGATTTGCACTGACATCAAATGAGTGCTCAATGTTCAGACAAGATCACAAGGTTCAGACAAACAGCTGATAGCAGCGCCGGTTCAGATCCTGCTCTTTCGGACCGGGCCAAGTTCCTTGGCCTTCGTCCTCAGCACATGCTTCTTGATCTTGCCGGTCGCCGTCTTCGGCAGCGGCCCGAACACCACGGACTTGGGCACCCAATAGCCGGGCATCCTCTCGCGGCAAAACTTCATGATGTCGCGCGCCAGCGCCGCCTCGTCCGAGCGGTCCACGGCGTCCTTGAGTGTGACGAACGCGCACGGCGACTCCCCCCACTGCTCGTCGGCGCGCGCCACGACCGACGCCTCCAGCACCGCCGGGTGCTGGTACACCACCTTCTCCACCTCTAGGCTGCTGATGTTCTCCCCGCCGGAGATGATGATGTCCTTGGCGCGGTCCTTCACCTCGACGTACCCGTCGGGGTGCTTCACGCCGAGGTCGCCGGAGTGGAACCACCCGTTCTCGAACGCTTCGGCGTTTGCCTTCGGGTTCTTGAGGTAGCCCTTCATGACGCCGTTCCCCCGCATGACGATCTCCCCCATCGTGGTCCCGTCGGCCGGGACAGGCGCCATCGTCTTCGTGTCCACGACGTCGAGGCCTTCAAGGCCGACGTACCGGATGCCCTGCCGTGCATGGAGGCGAGCGCGCTCGTCGTCTGGCAGGCCGTCCCACTCTGGCTTCCAGGCGCACACCGTGGACGGTCCGTATGTCTCCGACAGGCCGTAGGTGTGGGTGATGCGGAAGCCGAGCTTTGACATGGCCGCGAGGACGGAGGGTGGTGGGCAGCGCCAGCAGTCATGACATTGACGACGCGGGGCAGGGGGAGAATGGTGTCGGACGGAGGGGCGTTGATGATAGTGTTGAGGACGACCGGTGCTCCACAGAAGTGAGTCACGCCCTGGTTGGCTATCGCGCTGAAGATGGCCTTCGCTGAAACCTGTCAAAGTAAATATACACAAGATAACAGCCGGGCAGTCAGAGTTAATCATGAGAAAACATGGCTGAATTAACCTGCTGCTTATTCCTGTCTCACAGGTGATGTGGGTACATTGTGAGCATTTTTTTTTTTATCATTTCGTTTCTAAATTGTTCATAAACTAGCTTAAATCAAAATGCCATTTCCTCAATGGCTCAAAAGACTTACTAACTTGCTTTAAATGAGTCGGAATAAATAAAAAGGGCTATCTTCCAAAGTTCAAGCAGTATATCACAGAGATATTACAGTATTACTAGCCCCTGGAAGAAAACAGTTCACTTCCCAACCAAGGGTATAAAGAGCACTATAATGTTTTCCAGAGAGCAAGCATTAAATTTGCAATACGAAGAATGTCCTAGATAGGCTATCCATGATAACTGAAATAAATATGAGCCACCAGAATGCCTTCCAAATAAAAATGCCTTCCAAATAAAAACTTCAAGATATCCTCTGCTTATACTGGTCCAAATAACCATCTTTGTTATAGCCTGACAATGTAGTTGCACCTACTTGATTTTCTTTTTAGTTTCTTCCTTGTATCTGCTCATATATATCTGCTCCAATCTTATACTACTTTGCTTAATAAAACTAGAATAATTGATCAGCAACTTTGACAGTATGCTACTTTAGTTTTGTACAGAGTTTATGCTCCACATGCTTTTAACTGTAAGAAGGATAGCATTTTTAAAAGAGAAGAAAAAAAAGATATACCTGGCGAAGACATATGCTTGTTCCACAGAGAGCAGCAAGCGACCATGTATAGCACCAGCCATTACAGTGGAACATTGGTAAAGTCCATAAGTAAACAGCACCTTCATTCATTCCCCATATCAGAGCACCACTCAATGACATTAGATAAGCTCCCCTGTGATGCAAAACCACACCCTTCGGGTTAGAGGTTGTCCCAGAAGTATAACCTAGGGCAATACTCTTCCATTCATCCTGCGGCGGTTTCCAGGCAAATTCTGGATCACCAGTTTCCAAGAACTTCTCATACTCAATGGCCCTTTATTCAAAGCATATTGGAGGGCTGCAGGATCGCAGGTTTGGTCACCAATAACTATTAGTAATGGTTGCTTGAAAGCATCCTTCGTTTGAGCTGCAATAATCCTCAAAGATTCCTCTGCCAGGGTGAAAAATTCCTGGTCAACCATCACAACTTCAGCCGATGAGTGCTCCAAGAGAAACGCGACAGTGGCAGCATTTAGTCGAATGTTGACGCAGTTGACCACCGCCCCAGCCATGGGAACTCCAAAATGAGCTTCATAAATTGCTGGGATATTTGGAGCTATTACAGCTACCTAAAAGATTTAGGATATGATAAGAATCAATAGAAACATGATACTACAATAGACCATACTTAGTTCATGCAAACCAAAGTTTCATCTCGGAAAGTAATTAACTAAAATTACCAACAATAGTATTCCATGAATACACACCACTGTATGCAGTTTTTTTTTAATAATGTATCAAGAACAATATTATTTTGCCAACCAATCTTTGGTATTACACAACTGTATTTAGCTATGAGTTGACAAAAGCTTCAGAGCACGAAAAATGGGTAATGTATAGAAAAAGTGATGCAGTTGCTCAGAGCTCCAATTTACGCAGCTAGATCATATAACTGATTGTGTGCAAGCCTTAACATCCGCAGAGAAGAAATAACAACTTTTGAATGTAATAATCAGCAATCTCAAAATGGAAGCTTTGGTGAAGCAACATATTCTTATCAAAATTCAAAAAGAGACATTTCTTTCATAATGTATGGATGTGAGTATGGTACAGAGTTCATCCGTTCTAGTAAGACAAGCCACAGATATGGTAAATGGGCTATACAATTAGGACTGTTTGGGGTACTCTGACAAAGCAGTTCTTTCTTATTTTTCTGTCCAGACATGAGGAATGCACAATGGGTAACATCCTATTTCAGTTGGACGGCTCTCACAAGCACCAAGAGATGCCATCATTTAGTTTCCATAGATATACAGTTCTGTTAGCACATAGATATCCATCAATTATTTCACATGTTTGCTTAAAAAGAAGATTGCACAACAAAATGAGTTGAAAGGCCCAGCTAAGCTTTCAGGATGTACTCCTGTGGGGACTGAAGAAACACAGCATTCATCTACCACCAACATGATAGGACCTGCCTGTATTCCAGGAGCTGAAAGTTCTGTTTATAAGCACAAAACGTTAATTTCTTTTTCTTTTTTAAGAGCAGTATAACAGTTTCTTATTTACAATTGTTCAAACTTTTTAATGGTTGTAAATTATCGATCTGAACCTTTCGTTTCTCCGACCTCCATCACCGGATCAGAGAGTCAGCAGATGTCAGAGCACCACAATGAAGGTGGGGAGGAAGGAGGGACCGAGGGAGGGGAAGAAAAGAGAAGGTAAGCCGCACCGTGCTTCCGTGGCTGACGGATCGGCGCGCGAGGGCGGAGGCGAGTCGGCGGCAGCGGCGGTAGGTGTCGGCCCAGGTGTAGCGCACGGGCCCGTGCACGACGGAGGCCCTGGCCGGGTGCGTCAGCGCGGCGCGCTCGAGGAACCAGAGCGGCGTGAGCGCCGTGTAGTTGGCGTCGTTCCGCGGCAGGTCGTCGATGTCCCGCTCCGCCGCCATCTCGGCGCCCACCAATGCCCGGCCGTCGATGCCCGTGCTGCGAGTGACTTTGACCTGGCACGGAGCTGCTTGGCTTGGGGGAAGCCGAGACGCCCGAACAAGTGCCAAGTGGGGGACACGCTTCGCTTTGGCTAGCTCTCCTCCGCATTTTATATTCGGGAGCTCGGCTCGGCACGCTTTCCTTTCCTGTCCCGGCGTGGCGCGCGCCGGCCGCGGGGTCGGTCGATCGCGCGGTGACGAATGAGGAGTGGGTGGTCGGGATCTGCTGGCGGCGCGGGTTTTTGCGGGTTTTTTTAGTGGCGGCGCACGGCGCAGGGCGAGTGGGGCGTGGGGGTGGGTGGGTGGGTGGCGCGCGATCGATGCGGCTGCCTGGCGGAACGGAAGGCGACGCGCCGTGGCTGCAGCCTGCAGGAATTTCTGAATGGGCGCGGGGGCTGCCTGGACCGGCGTCAAGTTTCGGGTGGGGAGATCGGCAGATCCTGCCCTCTGAATGTGACGGCCGCCGCGGCCTGTTGTTCACGACGGCGATGGCGGATGCGCGATCTGCATGCTAGAGTGACAAAAACCTGCCATCCCCTGCGGCCCTCCAGTTTCTCTCCTGTTGGAGGAGATGTCGCTTGAACGACAGCTCCAGCTCCAGCTCCGAGCGAACCACGCCGCACTACGCGACACCGGTGCTCCCCCAAAAGAGTTCTGAAACAGACCACTCACAATACTTAGTGCGGCGCTTCTGTTCTGACGTGGAGGAAACAAGCCCTGCGCGTCCCTGTCAGACTAGCATCGGCTCGCCGGCCACTGACTGGCGGCTGACTGGACTCTCGATGGATCAAGAACTTCTGTGGACGTCACGTCGTCACGCCTGATTCACCGAGGAGAAAAAACATCGGCTGCATCCAGTAAGACTGACTCCAACAACTCATAGGCAATTTTGAGAGGCAATTCCGATTTGGCTGCTATGTACAGTATCAAAAAATGCATATGTTCGATGATGTCTCCAACAACAGCAGAGGCAGTTTGCAAAGGCAGTTCCTGGCTCGTCCTGGGAGTCGGTGGTGTACACGCGCGTGGCGTCCGTGGCCGTGAAGAACTACAAGGACCTCTTCCTCAAGCGCGACGCCGACCGATTCAACGCCTACCTCGCTGACGTCAAGTCCGGCAAGAAGAGGATCGGCGCGGGCGCGCTGCTCCCGCACGAGATCATCGCCTCCCTCGCCGAAACCGTCGACGGCGACAACGTGGCCGACCTGCAGTGGCAGCGCATGGTCGACGACATGCGCGCGCTCGGCGCGCTAGCCAACTGTGTCGCCGTGTGCGACGTGTCCGGCAGCATGTCCGGCGTCCCCATGGACGTGTGCGTGGCGTTCGGCCTCCTCGTGTCGGAGCTCAGCGAGGACCCGTGGCGCGGCCGCGTGATCACATTCAGCGAGCGCCCCAGCACGCGGCTAACGTAGAACTAGGCGCCGGCGGCGTAGACGATCCCCATAACCATCTCGAGCCCGAGCGCGAGGTAGCATGCAGCGTGGCCCCAGTTGAGCCATAGCGCGTGCAGCGCCGGGACGACGCCGAAGAGGCCCATGGCGAGGAACAGCGCGGCCCGTGCCGGTGCCATTGCCGCCGGGACCAACTCGAGCCGCGCCACCACTCCGCTCCTCCTCGAACTCGACCGCCACCGCCAAAGTGTGCGCAAGGCAACCCTATAGATCATCCCCATCACCCTTTCCAAGCTCCCGCGCTCTCGGGCGAGATTGACGCCGCATTGTCACCATGGCCGCCGGGTGAAGGTCGTCGACTTCGTCGCCGATTCCTCTCGCCCCGGTGAGCCGTGCATCGGCTACTCTGACACGAGGCTCCGAAACAGTCTCGCGCACCCCCCCTGACCAACTTTTTCCCCATCTCCTCAGCCAAGCTCACCGGAATCGCCTTTCTTCCCGACGCAGTCCGCCGTACCCGCCACCTCACCGACGAGCTCCACATTTCCAGCTTCCTCCACCTGCATACGTCCAACGGTGAGCTTCTCCTCGATGCGGTGATTCTGATGCTCCCGCTATCTCGCCCCCTCATCCACTACCCTTGCCGGAACACCGCCGCCAAGTCTGTCACCTTCTTCTTCTCGCCGTGTCCGCCCTGCCGCATGTCGCGCCGCGCCGCACTGCTCGCGCGGCGAACTCGAGGCCTCCTCGCTCGGCGCACGAGGCGGCGATCCTCCTCCGCGCCGCGCTCGCCTCCCGTCTCGCCCTGCTCGTCTCGCCCAACTTACCCCGCGCGCCTCGCCTTGTCGCCGCAGCTCACCTCGCGCCTCGCAGCTCTCCCCGCGCGTCGCGCGGCGTGCCGCCGCAGCTCGAGCTTCGGAGCGGGCGAGCAGGGCGCAGAATCCTCGACGCCGGCTGGGCCGTCGTCACCTGACCACGGCCGCGGCTCCCTACTCCCCGCGCTCCCGCCTCGGGCCACGTGCTCGCAAATGCATCGAAGGAGACAGGTGAGCTAAAAATACATTCCCTCTCTCCTCCGATGCAAAGTAGCTGCTCCGAATGCATGTTCTGTTGGAGATGAATTTAGGGATGCAAAGTGGGTTGGAAGATGCATAAATGGGTTTGCATACCCTTGTTAAAGTCAGCCTTAGCAGCAAGTAGTAAGAAGGGTGACGGAGTGCGGTTCGCGTTGAACGGTTCGTGGTCTGAAGGATCCGACTTAGCAGCAAGTAGTAATCAGATTTTTTTTTTTTTCGTACATAGAGGACTCCATAATTCTCGCCCATCATCCATCATGTGCCTCAGCACACCAGCATGTGCTTTCAGGAAACCAAGAGCATACTGGTTACTATTGCAGAACTACTGCAACTCAATTACTCTACTGGAGCACGTTTCCTATGGCCCTGTTTGTTTCCGCTTATGTGAAACTCGCTTATATGAGAAGCAGACTTTTCTGATAAGCCGCTGTCTAGAGAATCCGCTGTCCAAATAAGCTGGGTGTTTGACAATCCTAATTATTTTCATTCGATTGTTTGTCTTGAGTGTTGAACGACCTGAATGCCACTGAGGTTGTTAGCTCTTCTCCCCACTCTCTCTCTCTCTCTCTCTCTCTCGTGAGCCATCGATTCACCACCACCACCGGAGTAGCGGCGGCGCCGGCGGTGGGGTGGCCGTAGAAGGGCAAGATGGCGAGGCAGCCGCTGGAGGACCAACTGAACGAGAACATGAAGAAGGTGCAGTACGTGGTGGTCGGGGAGCTGTACCTCCGCGCCTCCGAGCTGCAGAAGGAGAGCAAGATGATCATCTTCACCAATGCTGATGGGGACGCGACGTCATCGATCTGGTCGATCAGCGGACGACGGGTCAGTGGGAGCCAGTGTCGTCGATCTGGGGAGGCGGAGCCGGGGCCCAGCGTCGCGTCGATCCGGCGAGGGCGGCGCTTCGGGGCAGGGCTGCTGTGGGCCTGCGGTGATACGGGGACGGCATCCGGGTGGATCCGGGAGGGGGCGGCGGTGGTTTGGTGGTGGCGCAGCGGCGGGATGGGGCGGGGCGGTGACGGGATCGGCCGGGCAGGGGAGAGGTTCGGCGTCGGGAACGAGCGACCGAGCAATGGCAACAGGGGAAAAACGATTCGCTTCTCTCGTACGTGGAGGCGGAAGCGCGGTGCGAATAATCGAGTTTTGCGTTGCGGGCCGCGTTACTGGGACGCCGCGTTTGTGCTAAGTGAAAGATTAAGCCCGCCGTTTGGGTGCGCTTTTTGAATTTTTTTTTTCCAGCCATAAGCCGCTTATAAGCGTATCCAAACAGGGGCTATGTGTTCGTGCCCTACGATGCACTCTTTTGTGTGCTGCTGCTAGGCTTTGTTAACCTCTTTTGAATTGCACAGACAAGGTAATGATCACGACATGAAGACAATTGATCTTGGCCGTGTTCTATAATTCATATATGATAGTCAGATGTTTATGCTATCATGTATTTGATTTCAGTTAACATGCGGAGTCTGTACCTTTCATTTTTGTAAGTCTTAGGTGTTTTATGATGGTACTTGCACGTTCAGTTAGGTCATTCTCAATGCATGATTTCATTGCGTTGTTACCAGAATTCATATTTTGGTAACCGTGCCTGTTGGGTTCTATAGGGATAAAACTCTTCTCTATTCAGATGAAACTCTTCTTTATCTCTCCTCGTAAAATTGTTTATGTGATATGTGATTTAATGCTGAGGCCAGTCTCGATACATACTTTCATAAGCATTAAATATCATGCCACATATGTATTTTTCTTTGCTGACTTCGCAAGCTAATTATAAGGAAAGAGAAGAGAGACTTTCATTTCTTGTGAGGGACCTTTCATCCCCATGAAAGAAAGCTGGCTCTCTTTCCTAAATTTAGTCTTGAAAACAATAAAATAAAATTGCGCATTGAGAATGACCTTATGAAACTCTTCTGTGAAACTCCAGAGTGTTTAATTAGGGACTCTGGACAAGCACGCAAGTTTTTTTTTTGAGACGAAAGAGAATTATATTAATATGTAGTTGAGTACATCCTTAAGTTACAAACACTCTGTAAGACAAAGAAATTACAACCAAAAGCACTCATAATGCAGCCCTAAAACTCAAAACCAAACCTGTGTGGAAGTTCAAACGCAAGTTGATATTCGTTTGTTGAGAGGCTCCAGGGATTAGATTAATTAAGCTCTGTAAGCAAGATGGATATGATCCGTCACTAGTCCATTTTCAAACATTTCGAAGGAAAGCAGCTCGATACATCAATTCAACTGTAAAAGAGTTTTTTTTAACATTTCATTTATTTACGGGGATCGCGCCAGCAACCCGTTTTGGATGTTTCAGAGCACCAGAGCTCACATCCTGCTCTTCTTCACGGGGCCGAGCTCCTTGACCTTGGCCCTCAGCTCGTGCTTCTTGATCTTCCCTGTTGCCGTCTTCGGCAGCGGGCCAAAGATCACCGACTTGGGCACCCAGTACCCCGGCATCCTCTCCCGGCAGAACTTCATGATGTCGTCCGCCAGCGCCGCCTCGTCGGAGCCCTTTGCACCTTCCTTGACTGTCACGAACGCGCACGGCGACTCCCCCCACCGCTCGTCGGCCCTGGCCACGACCGAGGCCTCGAGCACCGCCGGGTGCATGTACAACACTTTCTCCACCTCGAGGCTGCTGATGTTCTCGCCGCCGGAGATGATGATGTCCTTCATCCGGTCCTTCACCTCGATGTACCCGTCGGGGTGCTTCACGCCGAGGTCGCCGGAGTGGTACCACCCGCCGGCGAACGCCTCGGCGTTGGCCTTGGGGTTCTTGAGGTACCCCTTCATGACGGCGTTGCCGCGCATGACGATCTCGCCGTAGGACTTGCCGTCGGCCGGGACGGGGGCCATCGTCTTCGGGTCCACGACGTCGAGGCCCTCCAGCGCGATGTACCTGATGCCCTGACGGCAGTGCAGGCGGGAGCGCTCCTCCAGCGGCAGGTCGTCCCACTCGGGCTTCCACGCGCACACCGTCGACGGGCCGTAGGTCTCCGACAGGCCGTACGTGTGCGTGACGCGGAAGCCGCGGATGGACAGCGCGGCGAGCAGGGACGGCGTCGGCGCGGCGCCGGCCACGTTGACATGGACAACGCGGGGGAGCGGCAGGAACGTGTCGCTTGCCGGAGCGTTGATGAGGTTGTTGAGGACGACCGGTGCCGCACAGAAGTGCGTCACTCCTTGCTTGGCAATGCCATGGTATATAGCCTTTGCGCTCACCTGCAAAACACAAAGCGTTTTGATAAATTAACAGAGCTCAAAGGAAACGCACGGCGGTTTACTTGCTTTTCTTTTTCACAAGAAAGTTTGGCTGAATGACGTGACTGCTAGATAGGCAAAACGTCCCCTGCAAGTCTGCATCGGCAAAGACATTTGGTACAAAAAATTGTATTCCGGGACAGATGCTGAACATACCTGACGAAGACATATGCTTGTTCCACAGAACGCAGCCAACGACCAAGTGTAGCACCAACCGTTACAGTGGAACATGGGCAGAGTCCACAAGTAGACAGCACCTTCGGGCATTCCCCACACCATAGCAACACTGAGCGCCATGAGATAGGCGCCACGATGATGCAACACGACGCCTTTCGGGCTGGAAGTAGTCCCAGAAGTGTACCCAAGGGCAATACTCTGCCACTCATCCTTTGGTGGCTTCCAATGGAACTCCGGGTCACCAGTTTTCAGAAACTCCTCATACTCAATAGCTCCCTTTCCTAGAGCATATCGTAGAGACTTAGGATCACAAGTTGGGTCACCGATAACGATCAAGACTGGAGGCCTGAAAGCCGATTTCTTCTTCTCTGCAACTATCCTAAGTGATTCTTCAGCCAGGGTGTAGAATTCCTGGTCCACCATCACAACCTCTGCCACAGAGTGGTCAAGAAGGAATGCAATGGTCTCAGCATTTAACCGGATATTAACGCAGTTAACAACAGCTCCTGACATTGGAACGCCAAAGTGCGCTTCATAAACAGCTGGGACATTTGGAGCAATTACAGCAACCTAAGGGTAATCAAATAAAATCAATCGATTACCATTAGAGCAAAATTGTTTAATATAATCCAAAAAAAATTGTTACAATTTTGTATTAAGGAAAGGCACTGAATGAAGCAGCCAACAGACCACGTAAGTAAAAAAACACACTATTCGTTTCACTTAGCGAAACGTGCAATGATCACACCAAATAACAGACATACATTTGAGGAAAAATATACGAGTCTTCGTTGGACAGATTTCGCTCCAAGGCTAGACACATATCCTTTTCTCAATAATAAAAAAGATTAAATGTGTTTTATCTCAAGGTCTCAATAGACTGATAGTGTCCAAAGTCACGGACAAGACAAGACAAGAACGAGATAAGCTTATCGTTTTTTGACCAGAAACAGTAAGATGTCGGTGCACCAATTTGATGAGCAAAGCTACTAAAACTAGTATTGGTTACAGGACCTTCTAAAAGGAACGGGACACCAAAATCTAGTTGGCTCAAATACGCTTCTGCGGCCACAATGGAGTAAAACAATCTCTAATGATTCTCTATGGAGTAGTTAATAGACATGAGGCTATCACTGGGACTGCAGCTTTCTGCAAGGGGAAAACCCACTGTTTCGGTGAAGTACAGATCATAAGAACAAATCAGGTAAATAAAATACAACCAGATGATAGCACAAGGGAAACAACATATATGAATAGAATTCACCTGAAAGTTCACTCATACACCATAGAATACTCTCTTCCAGTCCTTTGATCCATTCAGTAATGCAACAAAGTTTTTTTTTTAATTTTAAAACGCCGAATAAAAAACATAGGGATGGCTACTCAATTAAGTTTTTCTATTATAATTGTGCTCATCCATCAAAAGTTGCAGTCAGGGCAATCGCCTTTCAACTGTTACAAATAAGGCCCATCTTTCAGAAAAAAGTAAGTCCAAATCACTCTACAATAAAGTTGTTTCCAACCAAGCCTTCAGGTTCATATAATTATTTACCCCTCTTATAATTTAGTTCCTAGAAAAACTACATAATCCACAGATAGCTTCATGGGAAAAAAACAGCGAACCATTTAATCACAAAAGACAAACATGGAAATGAAGATCAGTAAAATTACCGTGCTGCCGTGGCCGACGGATCGGCGCGCGAGGGCGGAGGCGAGGCGGCGGCACCGGCGGTAGGTCTCGGCCCAGGTGTACCGGACGGGGCCGTGCACGACGGAGGCCCTGTTAGGCTGCGCCAGCGCGGCGCGCTCGAGGAACCAGAGCGGCGTGAGCGCCGTGTAGTTGGCGTCGTTCCGCGGCAGGTCGTCGATGTCCCGCTCCGGCACCGATCCGCCCCCGCGCGGCAGCGCCTCGGAGCCCATGGTCTCAATTCTCTAGCTCGCCAAGATCGTGACGGAAGCAGGTGGTGGAGTGTGTACCAGTGTCGAAAGCGTGGTAGAGAGAGGAGACGAGGCGACGCCGCTCGGCCAGCTCACTGTGATTTATACTCGCAGTGAACTCTCCTAGGCCTTCGGTGCGATCGTGACGTTCAGAATTGGACGACTAGGATTGTCACTTGAGAGAGGCGGCGGACTTGGAATTGGACTTTGCCACTACGGCGGGCCGGTGGGCCGGAAGCTCGTACGCTCGAACACGTGTATCTGCAGCCCAGCCTGTGCGCCAGGTGGACCCAATATTGGGCCCACATGACAGTGAGGACAAGGTTTTCTTCATGGGATAGGCAACTTCGATTAGGGATGACTTAGATTGGAAAAAATATTTCGTATAATCTTAATTTCAGATTCTAGGCCTCTTTCATTTGGATATGGCAATTCACTTCTGTTTTTGAATCTAGGTATTCCTTTGTCAATTTTCCTTTAGATACAATAAGCTGCAAAGATGTCCTAAGACTGTCTCCAACGGGAGACCCATTCGGCCACTTAAACCCAAAATATGTCCCAAAACATAGAAAACACGTCTCCAACGGAGCACCCAAACACGATACCCATTTTTCTCCTCCACCACCACGCGACCCATGAATACGTCCTCGACGCCGTGCGACCCATCGTCCTAGCACTCTCAATCTTATCTTCTCTCCTCTTCCTCCAACGGAATCGGTGGGAGATGGGCGAAGCGGGAGCGGCGGGGAGGCGGAGCGGGTGCGCGGCGCGGGCGGTAAGGCGGAGCAGGAGCACGGCGCGGTCGGTGAGGTCGCGGAGGAGGCGGAGCAGGAGCACAGCACGGCACCACCATCGCCGTCGCCGTCACCCTGGGCTCCCATCGCCGGCGCCACCCCTTGACCCCTTCCCCTCTCCCTACCCCTTCCTCCTCCGCGGCCTCACCGACCGCGGCGACGAATCGAATCGCGGCAAGCTCGTCGTGGAGCTGCCGTCCTCCTTCGGGCGCCGTCCCCGTCCTCCTTCTCCTCCCCGAGCTCGGCCGCGGCGGCAGGAGCGGGGGCGACGCGGGAGCTGGGACGGCCTTGGCAGCGCGGGACGGGGTCGGCGCGGCGGCGCGGGTGGCAGCGCGGCGGCGATGCGCGGGGAGGCAGAGGTGGGAGGAGGAAGAAAAGGTTTTAGGTCTTACCGTTGGAGATGAAACTTTTTAGATGTTGTATGTTCAACACTATTCACACGCATTTCGCGTTTTGCGTCTTCAACACCGTTGGAGATAGCCTAACCCGAAGGGCCCCCTTGGGTTGGGTAAACGGCTGTTTGAATTATTCGTTTAACGTGTGCTAACGTCATAATCTCCAGCGACGTGATGTAAGTGCTGATGAGAACAACAGCAAGTTGCGTCATCGGAATCATAAGCCCGCCCTTTTGTCCCAGTTTGATGCATTGTCAATTCGTAATTATAAGACTCAAAGGCAACAGAGGAGGAAGCACTGGTGGCACGCACAGACAGTAGGCACTTGTTCGCTGTTGGCCGCATCCAGAGTGTGCAAACATATCGATGACACGATCGCACTCGCAGCAGTACTTCCCCATATCGACTTGCGGTTTCCTTTCCCTGAGAGCGTGCCCAAAGGTGGAGTCAGCAATTGACTCTAAGCAACTGCCATGTCATCAAGAGACAACACTAGAGCTAACCCCTCAATTGCTGGCTCTAAGAGGGTAGCTTTAGCTGTTCCCAATACTTGCATATGCATATAAATCATGAGGATCTGTACTAAACATCACCATTGTGGCTATGTGTGTGGTCGCAGCCATGCTAAACCAAAATAGGAACGATGAAGCTTGATGTAATTCCAAGTAAAATAATTTTCACCATTCAACATGATAATAATAGCATCTCTAGCATAACAGGCTAACAGGATAAAAAAGGTTCTCTTCATCATGACGTTTCTACAATAGTGAAATAAGCAACTGATGCTACGAAGTTCACAAACTAAATAAGCTGGTGAAGATGACCCCTAAATCACTACTACTAAATTCCACCGTAGATAGCATTTCTTGCCATTGAAAGGCCAAAAGCAGCAGCAACAACCTTCTGCCCCACCATCCATGAGAATCAAGCATTTTCCTGTAAGAAAAAAGATATATATGTAAGAGAAGGAACACACAAAACTATTGATCTAAAAAGATTTAGTTCTGGATTCAAATGATAGCTTACATAAAAGATGATAAACAGTGACTAGTTATTGCGCATGTGACTAAATCGATGCCAAATATGCTCAATTAAGTCTTTTTTCAATTGGGTATGGATTGGGCGAGCACGGATAGCAGCATTTCTACGTCGCACATCATCGAAGGATGGGTTAGTATTAGTGCCTAAATTTGCTTCTGGGGGAAGAACAATTGATGAACCAAGGGTCTGATTGAGGTCAATGCACTCCTCAGCCTTCTTTCCCTCATCTTCCTGTCACATCCCAAAAATTAGAGGCCTGTAAATTATGTAATTAAACCCTAAATAAAGCTGGGTTAAGTTTGAATTTCAAATTCGAGCTCTTTTGAATTTTAAATTCATGCATACACAGCATTCATATGCATACAGAAATTTCTACGAATTTTCATGGGAAATTAGTTCGACCAAAAATTCCCAAAAATTCATCATAGGTAGAGTTCACAGAGAAGTATTTTCTGTGAATTTTTCATAATTTTTGAAGACCTTTAGTTTAGGTAGAAAATTCGTCAAATGTTCAGCCTGTTGATTTATTCGAAAAACAGTTTATGGAAAATGGGCTTGGCCCAGCTAGTCACACCAGCACGCCAGCCAGCCACGGCCCAGTCCAGCCCATCTCAGCCCACGCCGGCCCGCGCGACCTTTCTTCCTCCCCTGTGCGCTCGGCGCGCGCCGCGATCCGCGCCGCCGACGCCGCGGACGGCGTCCCGCGCGCCCCGTGCCGCTCCCTGCAAGTCTCTGCTCTCTCCTGCGCGCTCTGCCTCGCCTCGACCGCACGCCGACCTCGGGTGACGAAAAGAATTCGCCGTCGCGCAGCTTCTCTGCCGCGCCGCAGCACCGCCTCTCCGTTCTCCTCCCTTCTTCCACTGACAGAGGCCGCCGATGGATGCCACGCGCGCCACAGATCATCGCGCAACCTCCAGACTCCGCGCCCGCGATCCGGGAGCCCTTCTCTTCCTTCATTCCCCGCTCGCCACCACTGCGCCAGAGCGCGTCCGCGCGTTCCCACGGCGAAACCGCCTCAAACGGCTATAAAAGCTCAAACTACTCATCCTCGCTCTCTCTTTGCTCCTCTACAACCATTCTGAGCTATCCTTGGCGAGAGAAACGGAGCGAGCTAGACGAATTTGAGCTTTTCCCCAAAATTCTCCGCCGCCGCCATCGCCGGAATTCGAGCTTCTCCGGTGAGCTCCACGTCAATTTCTTGCTGCGTTGGCACCTCTGCGTGATGCTGATGCTCACCCCCTTGATCTCTTTCTTCTTTTCTAGGCGGAAGGACTATCTCGTCGAGCTTCCCCTGTTTCGCCGCCGCCGTCGACGACGACATCGTCTCCGGCCATCTCCGTCTTCGACAATCACTCGGTGAGGTTCCTAGCAGCCCGTAGATGCTAAGTGCATAGCACAAACACGTCATTTTGCTTTACTTCGCGCATCTCGCCGTAGCTCTGCCGCCGCGCCGCCTAGGTCACCATCGCGCCGCCGCTACAGTCCACCAACGGCGACGAGACCACTACCGGAGTGTAGCCCTTAACCGTGCGCATCGATTGGTGTAGCACGTTGACGTCGCCGAGCCGTAGTTCGTCGCCGGCGAGCCGTTCAGTCGCCGCGATTACTGTACGCACGCTAATTTGAATTAGTTAAATCCTAAGCCGCCACTTGTCGCGCTGCGATTGGTCAGTTTGAGTTTAAGCGTTTTTAACATGAAATAGATAGAAAAATAGTAAATAAAAATTTGGGAAAATATCTAGAAAAATTCCTTATGTTTTTAGGATCCTTTTTATGTAAAAATATGAGATATGAATTTAGGAAAATTTCATAGCAAAAATAAGCTAGCTTTATATTTGGCTTAAAAACAAATATTTAGGGATTTTGCTTAAGGAAAATAAATAAGACTAGGTTACTTTCTGAACTTTTCAGAATCTATCTCCACTATAGGCACATAATTGATCTTAGGAAAATTTGAAAATACATGAGTGTAGAATTTCTTTATTTTATAGAAAACCAAATGTTTCTTTATAAGAAATTGTTGGTGAATTACTTAATAGATATGCATGCAATCACTAGAAATGAAAAACTTAGTTTTCCACTTTACCAGCCACTGATGGAACTGTCCTGGTGAAAATAAAATGTTAGGTTTCATTCACATAGATAGTTTTGTTTATCTTATACACCATAAGTACTTTCTTTAGAAAATTAAGAGAAATAAAAATATTGTCTAGATGAATATGGCTTCACCAGCCCTAGAGGCATGCTAGGTTGAAAAGGTCGATAAGTTAGCCCCAAGATCCAGTTAGGAAAAGTTTTGTCCAGTTTGGACTTAATATAACCAATTTATATTTATCTCCTGATATAACTTTGGATGCGCGTAAAATCGTTTTATGACCTCCGAATCGAATGACTCGAATTGCATCATTCATCTAAATTCATGCTTCATGCATACATGCAAAAATATGCATCATTTTCAGTTGGTTTTAAATCTGGATTTATTGGTATTTATTTGGATATTATTTATTTTAACGTATAGACGATTCGAACGATGGAGATTATGTAGAAGAACAAGAATCCGAGGATCCGAACTACGAAGATCAAGAGTTGGAACAAGACCAGCAGCAAGGCAAGCACCCCCTTGATCATATTGATCCCATAAATGTGATGAATGTTTTGCATAATGATTAGGAATAATTATGCATTAATAGTGTCCATAAAAATTTCTGGGAGAATATGAATACTCTATGAACTAAGAACCCTATGGCCATCTGTTAATAAGTTTGTAGTAAAATTGGTGGGAATTGAAATGGTGGATACCTATTTTAGGAATAATGATAAATATTATTATTACTAAAACATTGATTTAGTAAATCTTCCCCGATATTGTATATTAGTTTAAGCACATGCAAAATCCTAAAATTTGGGGATCATGTTATCAGAGGTATTTAATTATGATTTATGAATATTTTTAGATGATGGCGGGTTATGTTATGATATTTTGGTATTATTGTTAGAATTGTTGGAGACCCGCCTCATCATATAAGGACCGGTACTTTATGACTTGATTTAAGGAATTTCCGTGCGATCATAGGTGCTGGTATGGGACGGCCATGACTAAGTATGTAGTTGAATGTTATCTTGCCTTCTAGGAGTAGGGAATGTATGGATAATGTACTTTATTCAGAGGGACCTCCATCACTACGGTTTTGGGCTCAAGGTTTACCAATACAATGAATTGTACCTTCTTAATTCCTGCCTAACTATCCATATTTGAAGGAGGGGAAAATTGTACCTCTGGGATGTTAGTTGGTAGGTACGGAGGGATTATCTACAATTTAGGGAAGGCAAGATTAGCAAACAATTATTGAAAACGTCATTTGTGATACCGATATACACCCTTCGTGAGTGCATGGTGCTAGCTACACCTTAGACGGTCACTCACAACCTATGGGTACAGCGTACAAACTCTGCAGAGTAATTAAATCTATTCGAATAGCCGTGCTTGCGGTCTCAAGCTCCTTAATGATGGAAATATTGTTTAATGAAAAGAATTTTATTTATGCTTATTTCCTATTGTTTAATTGCTTAGCTTTTGCATGCTTATGATATCTCATCTATATGGAATATGTATGTGCTTATTCATTTATGCGATCTTATATTATTATGTTATCTTCACTTTAGTAACTTTCATTTAAATTTAATTATTGTATTTACTTAGAAACCCCATTTCCTTTCTTTTGGTAATATTTGCATTTAATCACTTTGCCATACACATAAGTCTTGCTGAGTACCAATGTACTCACCCTTGCTAAATATGTTGATCAGAAGAAGAAGATGGTTCGTATGAAAATCCGTCGGACATGGGTTTTATGCATCGAGTTTTGACGATAATTCCGGTGGTTCGGTCTAGGTTCATCTAGGTTGTTCGCCTGTGGAGTCTTGGGCAATAACCACTAGATGCGCTGCGAGTTTCTTTTGGACTTTATTTGCTCCTTCAGACTTTTATTTAGCCGGTCGGCTAGACGTATGTATAATTAAGTTGTAATGTTTGAACTTGTGATGTAAAATAAATAAGGTTTTTGTTGTATGTGTATGTTGATATCAATTGCTTACGTGTGTGCTTGCATTTGATTCTGGGACAAGCACGCTATAAACACGTAGTTTCGGGTATGTAAATATCCGGGACACCGCACTTCCACTATCATGTTATGGATAATCACACAAGCATACATGATGTTGTGAAGACTCCTTGAACCCCACAAACGTGCTGGACGACGCACAATATTGAAGCGAGCTTGCAAGACCCCAAATGCACGCTCTATATCTTTCCTAGCTCCTTCTTGATGGCTTGCATACAACTTGTGCTTCTCTAATTGAGGAGATGATATGCTCTTCACAAAGGCAGCCCATTCTGGATAAATACCGTCAGCAAGGTAGTATCCTGTGTTGTACTCATTGCCATTAACAGAAAACTGAATAGTGGGTGCTTCACCCTTTAACGCCTCAATAAACAATGGGGATTGGTTCAACACATTGATATCGTTGTTTGATCCAGCCATACCGAAGAAGGCATGCCAAATACGAAGGTCATGTGAAGCTACAGCTTCAAGGATCACAGTTGGTTTTCTATAATCACCACGAGTGTATTGCCCCTTCCATGCTGTTGGACATTTTTCCCACTGCCAGTGCATGCAGTCAATACTACCTAGCATGCCAGGGAAATCCTGAGCTTTGCCGCCTCAATCTTTGCCGCTGCCAGGCGTTCTTGAGTCTCTATCACTTTTTCATGACGTTTATTTGCAGATTCCTGAATCTCTGCGAACTTTTTCAGGTCTTCATCCAAATCAATTACATCATTGTTGGCATTTCCTTTTCCTTTTCCATTGCGCAATTTCTTGGCTGTTTTTGTTCCCATTGGGCGCTTCAGTTCTTCAGCATTTTCAGATGTGGTACCCATCAAATCCCCCTCACCGTCCAATTTCCTTTTGTTATTCTCCAACTGCTCCAAGATTACATGCCACTTGGGTTCATTCCGAAGCATCCTCCAACAGTGTATCACTGTGAATGGACCTTCTGTGAAGTCATCCAAATAAAATTTCAGAGCCTTCTCCTTTAGCATATCATCTGACTGTCCACTAGTATAAATGGAGCAAGCTTTCTTCCAAGAACCACAGAACATTGACACCCATCTCTTGATTTTCTGAAACCGATCCTTGAGATGTTTTATTTCTCCTTTCCTATGAACAGGTGTAGTGATGTTGTAGTCAGCAACCACATCTGCCCAATAGCTCTCATTTTTCTTACAGTTCCCATTGATTGGATCATTTGAGTTATGCAACCAGGAGCTCACCTATCATGATTTTAGCATACAGGATTAGTGAACACACAAGAATATATCTCAAATCAAAGACAAAAATCATTATTTCACTTACCAAACGTTCGTCCTCAGCTTCAGTGTACGGCAAACGCTTGGCCTTCCTACCATCATTATCATCATCTATGATGACAGGAGATTTTCCTTTCTTGGCTTTCTTGGCCTTGGCTGGTGCACTATGTTGAGAGCCTGAGTCTGGAACTGGCGACGGGAATGAAGCTTGGGCATTTTGTAAGTAGCTTAGTAAACCGCCTGGCGGGCTATAGTCCACACCACTGCATAATGAGCAGTCAATTAGTGTTATTTCTAAATAAAATAAACTAACAACATGACAGTTATGTTTTATACAGAGTGAGTCTCTATTCATATAGCAGTTTTCTACATATAATAGCAGTTTAATAAACAACCAATCGCAAGTTCTTGAATCTGATAAACCAGCATCTTCCTTTACTCAGATTTAGCACGGAATGAAAAGAACCCTCGTATGCAAAATTGTAGAAGGGATAAAGGAAGATAAACGAGAAGAATCTTACCACTCTGATGCCTCCAAGTTTATTACGCCCTGTGATTGTGGCTGAGCGCCCCACGAAGCTCCGGATCCGACTAATCCCGAAGGCATTAGAGGTGGCGGCGGCCCAGGCCACCACCCTGCTGCTGGGAACGGATTATCCATCGATTCACCGGGTGGGCGGACTCCAGATGGACCAACGCCGGGGGGAGGAGCCATGAGCCACCATGGAACAGTGCCGTATGGGAACTGCACCGGTGGTGGAGGTGGAGGTGGAGCAACCTCTCTCTTGGATCGACAAGGCATCACGGGCAGCTGCACTAGTTTGGGCGAAATCCAATTTGAGGAAGGAACAAAGCACCATGGAAAGGCTACGGGAGGGAAAAGGAAAGGATTTTGCCTTCCTTTCGCGCGCAGTGCAAGAATGCAGTGCGATTTCGCGCGCACGGGCAAGGGTTGAGGGTGATTTTGCGCGCGCAATAACGGGAAGGCGGGAGGGAAGGATTTGGTGCATGGGGGATTCGCCGGGGAGCACTGGATCCGCGCATGCGGGGAAAACGCGTGACCAAGAGTCAGTTCTGTTGCTAAGCTAACTCTAAGCTGGCTCTTAATGTCTTGATTCCCGAGCGAGTCTATCTCTTGAGCAAGCAGCAGCTTGGTTCTCTTTCCTTCTTCTCTTTCCTCCATGTAGGATGAGTGCTGACATGTACACCCTAAGAGTCAGCAGATTTGGCCCCTTTGGGCACGCTCTCATGAGTGTATCACATTCGATTCGTGAATCGTGATTGTCAAGAATGCCTCAAAATCAACGAGTGGTTGATGCCATGAAACAACACGCCATTGCAGTCAGTTCCCCCGCGCACGCGGAAGCAGAACGACGAACGAACCAGCGCCTATCAAAGCTCTGCGCAAGTCTCCTCGTGCTTCTAGCACGGAGACGGTCGAGTTGCCGGGGTGCCTGGTCTGATCGTCGCCTCGTCGGTTGCCGGATCGTTATCGCCGCGTCGCGTCCGACACCTCGGCCGATCGAGATCGTTGGATAGATCGGACGGCTCCAGACTCCAGAGACGATACTCGCGCGAGGACAGGAGCGAGCGACACTCCGATTGCCGAATTTACCCCTGCCTTCGTTTCTCATCAACCCCTCCCTCTGCCGGTCTGCCCCAACCCCAAGTCTCCCCCATCGCGTCCACCCTCTCTCTTCGTACCCAATCACTCCTCGCCCCAGGCCCCCCGGCGGCGGCGGCCGCGGCCGCCGTGACAAGCGCGACCTCGGAGCGGGGCGGCCTCCGAGCTACCGACCCCAGCATGCCACACGCGCGCTCTGATCCGGTGAGGCCCCTCCCCGTCCCCACTCTCTCTCTCTCTGTACCGCCATCCTGTCTCTCGATCTGTGTGCCTGGTCAACGTCCATGTCGATCGGGGATCATCTCCCCGATCAGCGTCAGGTTGTAATTGGGTTTTTGTTTCGTGGAGGTGGGAATGACAGTTGGAATTCCTCCTGATAGATAGAAATTCGCCATGATTTTGGGCGTTTAGGAACATGATAGGAGGTGGAGGGGATGGGGGCATTTGTTAGGAGTGTCTACCGTGTAGGCGAAATAACTGTTGTTTACATCTATTTCCCATTGTTGAAAGTAGTGGGAATTCCTGGATATTACTGCTCTCTTTAATTATATAATAAGCTGAAGCATTCTGTTGAGACGTGAACGTTGTGCTGTTCTTCTTTTGATCAGGGCGGTGATGTAGAGCCGACCGTGTCGGGCTTCCACGGCTCTTACTCCGTCTCTGGACGGAAGCGCCTCAAGCTGTTGACGGACGAATCATCGGACGCTGAACCCGTTGCGTGTTCTGTGTCGGTATCTGATGATTCAAGAGGGAGCGTTGACCGGTACACACTTCACTGATCATCACATTGCTTCGGCGTTTCATTTTCTCATTTTCTTGCTACTGATTGTTAATGCTGCCTGCATGATTTTTCAGGTGCTCTGAGCGGCATCAATCGGTTGCCCTTAGTGGTGACCAAACACAAAACACTGGCCTGTATGCTGCAATGCAGGGCAATGTTTGTTCTATTAACAGCAACGGCTGGATCAATCCACAGTCTGGGCTTGGATATTCAGCCGATCAAAGTGGGACACAGAGTGCATATGTGCAGCATCAACCCCTGGAAGGTTGCATGTATATGAACGAGCACGGCCAGATGTGTGGACCTTACCCGCCGGAACAGTTGTATGAGGGGATGTCCACTGGTTTCTTGCCTCAAAATCTTGCTATCTATGCAATGTCTGGTGGGAAAATGGCAGATCCTGTGCCGTTAAGCTTCCTGAAACAGTTCCTTTCACAATGGAATGTCGGTGTTGCCATCTCCACTCCTAATGAGTCCACGGAGACTAAGAAAGCAGCTCCCAATGATAAAATGGTTCTTCCAAATGTATGGCTTGCTTTTCTGTCTTCGTTTTTTGCATCATCCTGTGACCTCACTCAATAACATCAACAAATTCTCTCTCTTTTTCCCATGTTTCCTTTTTCTTTCTTCCATTTAAATTGGTTCGCCTCTCTTGTCGACTCCCTATTGTTAGGCTCTTTCAAGCGAAGAATCATGCTGGATGTTTGAGGATGCAGAAGGGTGCCGACATGGACCGCACTCTCTTGCTGAACTTTCCTATTGGCATCACAGTAGCTATATCCAAGATCATTCAATGGTAAGAGAAATGGCAATGAAACAGTAGGGTGTCCCTAATGTACAGCTTACAAATAAATAAATAAGAGGAGAAACAGCAATGAGAACTATAAGCCTTCTGAATCTAACCTTGCCTTGTTTCTTTAAATGTCGTGTACAAACGTGAAGATGTGGGATGGTGATGATATTCTGATCATCCTGAATACTTCTGTCTAAGTAGGGCAGCAGTTAGTAAGCAAGATGCTTCTCTGTGATTTGATAATACCTAGTAACCGATCTATAGTGTTAAGCTGATAACTATGCTTCTTTTTTTTTTTTTTGAGGAATATGCTTCTTTTTATTTTGTCGGAGGCATTTTTGAAATTTGGTCCATATATGTTGGTTTTAGTGCCCTTGGCCTTAAGTATTGCATTGGCATCATAGATGAATATTGAGTAAATTTCACGAAACGACAGTTTTTTTTGGTCAATAGTATCACAAAACTACAGATTAAAGAGATGTATCACAAACCTACAGATTTAGGGTACCCTTGTATCGTAAAACTACAGATTTAGTGTACTGAATCTAATGCTACAGATTTTGTGAGCAATGTATCGCAAAACTGCATAAATTTGTCACAAAACTACACGCTTGGGTTGTATAAAATCTGTAGTTTTGTGATACGTTGCTCACAAAATCTGTAGTTTCGCGATACGTTGCTCACAAAATCTGTATTTTTTTGATACAAGGGTACATTAAATCAGTAGTTTTGTGATTCAACTCCTTAAATCTGTAGTTTTCTGTGATAGTTTTGACAAAGAATATGTAGTTTTCTGGAATTTACTCATGAATATGTAATATGATGGTCCCTTTCATTCTGGGCAAGGACAGACAATTTAGTAACTTAATCAGGTTGAGCATCACATTAGTACCACATAGTTTGGGCGGTATAGCTGGCAGCCGCGTAGGATCATCTTGTCGAACTCAACAGGAAAAACAAAGATAAGGTTCTGTTGATATTCCTATCAGAGTTATTTCCCCTACTTTCAGCCCCCAAGTCGTAAGATATATCATCATAGCACACTTCTCCCGTGATTGCAAGTGCTGACTTATATTTATGGAATATTATTTAATTCTAACATAGCCTAGTATCTGAATTATTCTGATGTTACTGTAGATTTATCATATTGATGCCAAATTCGGTCCTTTCACACTTGCATCGCTAATTGGTTGGTGGAATGGAGGTCATGCAGAGGTTTCAGAAGCTTCAGCTCATGATTCTGCATCAGTAAATGGCTTAATGTGTGATGTAATTGGTGAAATCAGCCATCAATTGCATTCTGGAATAATGAAATCAGCTCGCAGGATTTTGATTGATGAAATATTCAGTCATGTACTTCCAGATTTAATTGCTTCCAAGAAGACTGAGAAGCAACTGGCTTCAAAGCTGAAGAACCAAGCTACTAAGGTTTGTTTTATTTGGCGCATGTTTTCTTACAAGTGAGCTGCATCTTATTATTTCTTTTCCATCTTTAATAAATTGCCATTTATTTGGCTTTTCTATGCAGCCTGAAATTGTGAGCAATAAGAAGGTTTCTATACTTAATGCCAAGGTTGACACACGGTCCACTTTTCCCAAAAAAGACAACTCCTCACATGATATGGCCCCAGGTTCTTCGGTAGTTATTCGTGATAATACTGATGTAATATCAGCAGTTCAGCAAACGATTTATTATGAATCCATGAAGAATATCTGGAATGGAGTACTCTCTGATCCTGTTATGGACTACTGTGATGCTTGGTTACAGAGAAATTGCCTGTTGAATCTGCCCTCCACGATTATTTCTGTCACCCCTAATAACGTAGAAGCTCAAGACAATGATGAAATGTCACCAAAGGTGTTTCCACTTCAGCCCAATGTATTTTTTTTCTTGTGAGTTGTTTGGGGCTTTGATCCTTGCTCTCTTATTTTATAGCTCATATCGTGTTGTGCTTTCATTTTGTTGCAGGATTCGGATACTCCTGAATGTGACATGGATTTTCCTCCTGGATTTGGACCAGACAAAATTGATGGCCGGTCTGAACTGAGCACCACATTATTTTCTGGCCCCTTAGCAGGAATTCAGAAGATGCTGGCGAACGAATTATATGTCGCATCAAAGCAATCACTATTTCACTATTTTGAGGAGGTTATTGCAGAAGAGATAACAAATTGTTTATGTTTTGGACTCGAAAGCAATGTTGATCAAGTGAGTTGGTAACAATAAGGAATTTATCTTGATTACCACCAACATACTTAAATTCACGTATTTTTTTTTCTAATTATCTATCGCAGGAACAGGTCGGTACCCCAATTCACGCACCAGAATCACCCATGTATACTGGAGTGTCTACACAGAAAGGTCTTGGTCCTGTTGAAATGGTTCTGGGTGAAGAGTTAAAACCCGTCGAAATGGCTCTAGATGAAGAGTTAAAACCCATTGAAGTGTCTCCAGGTGAAGAGTTGAAGACAATTAAAGAGACCGAAATGATCAGTGCAGCTGAAATGGCTACAGATGAAACAGTGAAGGAGGAAACAACAGATAGTACGATGGATTCTCATGGTAAATGAACAGAATCTTCTACATTGTGTCTTGCCTGAATTGTGCTTCATTACATTTCTTACCCTCCTGAATTTTGTTTGCAGCAGAACAACTACCCCTTTCTATTTCCTATTCAAGTATATCTCAAAAGATGGATATCTGTAAGACAGCTGAATTGGGCGAGAGTTTCAATGAAATACCTCCTGGAATGGAGGCTGGCGTAGTTCCTTTGGCACTTATGAACAAAAGGAGATATGAGCCTTCAAAGTCAATAAACCATATTCCTGTGATATCTAGATATATTACATTGGCTCTCTATCGGCAAATACTACATGAGAATGTTATGAAAGAGTGGACATCACTTTTCTCAGGTACCATTAGCAAGTGCCTTGACTCATGGCACACCAGAAAAATGATATACCTGTAGATGGCTCATCAAAACTCAAAGAATATACATACTACAGAAAGAGGAAATTCAAGAAAACCAGCCAAGCATCATCATCAAAAGAACCAGTGGCAATCTCAATGGATGAACAGCTTTCCAAACCTCTATGTGAGCTTGTTGAACGCAAGATTTATGTTAAAACTATCCAGGAATCAAGAAAAACCGCGACATCAAAGAGAGCCGCTGCTGTTGATAAGCCATCTAAAAGAGGAGCTAAAACTGTGGCCCATGATACTTATGATTTGAGTATACAACAAGACCTGAAGCTCCTTTCCAGTGAGGTGCCGAAGAGTAAGTCTTCTAATCCATTTTATTATTCTCTTTCAGCTTTCTGATCATAGATTTGTATTGAATTGTGATACACTTTTTGTGTTCAGAAAACAGGACATCTCGTCCAACTAAGAAGCATGTGACTGCCAGCAAGGCACCTAAGGCGAACAATAGCATGGTCACAAAACCTGTCAAGAAGAAAAAGGGCAGGAACACCTCCATGGAGTCCAGTCAGAAGGTCAAGCCGATGATTTCGTGTCCAGAATCAGATGGTTGTGCTAGAGCTTCCATTAATGGATGGGAGTGGCGTAATTGGGCGCGGAATGCTACTCCATCAGAAAGGGCTCGTGTGAGGGGGTACCGTGTTCGTACTATTCTTTCTGTGTCAGATAAGAATGCCTCAGATAAGAATGGTTGGAAACCCCAGGGCAAGGGTCCATCTGCAAGAACAAATCGGGTTAAGTTGCGAAACCTGTTAGCAGCCGCTGAAGGTTCTGAGCTACTGAAAATTACCCAAATGAAGGTAGAAGAAACATTTTATGCTCTGAAAATTATGTTTTTATGAGGTTTCAGTGACGCCTCATCTATGTCTTTCTTGTTGTGTAGGCAAGGAAAAAGCGGTTACGTTTTCAGAGGAGCAAGATTCATGAGTGGGGTCTGGTGGCCCTTGAGTCTATTGATGCTGAAGACTTTGTAATTGAATATGTTGGTGAACTGATTCGTCGGCGGGTATTGATACATTACCAATCATCCCGTGCTTCATTGATTGGTGAAATTTGAGCAATATGTTAGATTGATTTGTTGTTGACAGGTCTCGGACATACGTGAGTCTCAGTATGAGAAGAGTGGGATTGGAAGCAGTTACCTCTTTCGCTTGGACGATGATTTTGTGGTAGGTGATACAGATTATTCCTCGCATAACATTCCCTGAATTCTGTGACGCGTTGATATAACTAATTGAGCAAATTCCTTATTTGTCCCCGTTTTAGATGCGTATACCTTATTTGTCACTGCCCAAACTCTCTTCCCTTCTACGTCCAGAAGTTAAACTTCTATACCTTATGTGCCCTTTTCCATCTAGTTCAGTTAACATTGCTCTATGGACATGTATACTCCTCAACGAGCTATCCCTTATTTGTCCCTAAATAAACCATCTAACATGACTGCCTTTATTTGCCCCAAATCTGAGTACTAACATGAAGTACCCCTATTTGCCTCATAACTGTGCAGATTGACCAAGCCACATATAATTTTGAAAACAGATAATTTCTCATATCCATAATATGTCAATAAAAGCACACATGTCCGTCCATAAACAAAATATAAGTGTTGTATTCATGATATCCATCAAATAGTTTTGCAACAAAAGAGAACTACTGCAGCCCACTCAGTACAAACAGCAAGCGGCGAGCGCTCAATGGCCACGGTAGCAATTCTGCGCTTGACCATATGTAATGACTAACATAAACAAGTAAATTAATCCGATCAGTTCTGCACATGGAAACTTGAGGGATGCACAAGCAGCAGTAGAAAACCAAAATAACTAGTTATAGTAAGCCTGATCCCATCGCGAATGGGCCCGATGCAGGGTATCGATGTGGGCATTTCGCGGGGTTAGGATGTGCATGTTTACAAATGATGGAATCCAAAAATGTTGGGATTGTATTAATGGGCGATGGATTGATGATACAAGAAGGAGATTTTGTAAAAGCAACAGGAAGAATTGCTCAGATACCCGTGAGCGAGGCTTACTTGGGTCGTGTTATAAATGCTCAACCACTACAATGCTACCCCCTTCGTCCCTAAATATAGGGCTTTCTAGCATTCAAACAAGAAAATAGTCAAGGTGTTAAAAGACTACCATATCCTTCATTTTTACCTCAACTCATCCCTCCACCAACCCCAGAGTTTGTCTTATCTGTAGAACGTCCTATATTTACGGAAAAGTTGAAACTTCAAAGCGCCCTATATTAAGGGACGGACGTAGTAGAACTGAACAGGAAAGATTGTGCCAAAGCCGGGAGTTAAACATCTGGCTTGTAAGCATAGGTAGTGCTGCTGCAATTGAGGGAGCACATGGCGAGGACGCGCACAGGCGAAACGAGCTGCTCCAGTCGAAACTGAACGAACCAGGGCCTTCTCCTTGGCGACCTCCCCTAGCTGGGCCGTGTTCATCTCATTCGCGACAGGGGGAGAGGGAGGTGGACCGGGAGGGGGGGCGCCCTTCTCCTTCGCGTGAGGGGATGCGCGATGTGGAGCAGGAGGGGGCGCGACAAGGGGAGCGGGAGGGGGGTGGGTGCACCATGGGGAGCAGGAGGCAGTGCTAACGAGCCAGGCGGAGGCTGGGAGGCCGCCCATGGCACTCCTTTCTCTGCGCTCGATGTGAGATGGAAGGAGAAAAAGAAAGGTGGGCACTTTGGGTATTAGGAAATTGTTAATGGTGTGTGGACGGGAAAAAAAACAGTCAACGGTTCATTTGTTTGGTTGACTGATGGAATAGGGTATATAAGGTATAGAAGTTTAACTTCTGGACATCGAAGAGAAGAGAGATTAGGCAGGCACAAATAAGGAATTTGCTCTAATTTTTTTATTTGCTTACGAGACTAAGAAAGTCATATACTATTTGAAGCAGTAGAAAATCAGAGCACCATGTGAAAATAGTTAGCTAGGGCATACATACACAAATATAGTTTTGCTTCTTTGATGGATGGTAGTGATGGTTGTGATGCATTGTAATCCCAAGCATCCCAAGCTGTGGTGAACAAAAATGTTCCAACTTTTTACTGCCCAATTTATGCAGGTTGATGCAACTAAGCGTGGTGGATTAGCAAGATTCATAAACCATTCCTGCGATGTAAGCTTTTTGTCTCTGTTTGTAGGGTAAGGTGGTTGTGGGTGCTATTTAATTGTCATGCTTGCTAAATAGTGTTTCATATTTGGGATGCTAGCCAAATTGCTATACAAAGGTGATCACTGTTGAGGGTCAGAAGAAGATTTTCATTTATGCAAAGAGACGTATATGCGCCGGTGAGGAACTCACATATAATTACAAATTTCCATTGGAGGAGAAAAAGATTCCATGCCACTGTGGTTCCCAAAGGTAAATCATCTAATGATGATAGTTAGAAGAAAGAATTCGCTTTTAGTTTGTCTATTCATGAAGAAGATAACGCAGTTTAAATGTTTGAAGTGATATTGAGTTTGCTCGTCACTCTTCTATGGTCCCATTCATCGTTGTTATAGGCTGCTGAACAACTTTCATCTTATAAAGCATAGAAATTCAGCCACATACATATATTTTTCTTTCCATATATTTTTTACATAGTGTGATTTGAATGTTGGTATCACAGTTTTCGTTTACCACTGAACTATTTGCACACCACTCCACTGTGGAAAGTATGCAGATGCACTATTTCATTCATTTGTGCACAGCGTGCATACAAACTCTACTCTTTCATGTCTTGAAATGATTAAGTAATACTTAGAAGAGAACCATTGAGGAACAATCATTATGCGGTATGCTGCATATGAGCATTCAAATGGTTTGCTTAATGGTTTTCTGTGTTCTATTTGTTTACTGAAACAATTTTGTGCTACTGTTCAGCTTATTTTTGTTATACTCTGCCTGTTTTCTAACTATTCAGTGCTTGTTTAGGTGTCGTGGGTCAATGAACTAAGTATTAAAGCCATCCCTCAAGGTAATTGCAGCGGTTATGAATTTTTGCAGCGTGCTACTCAGATGTTAGTTTTCATGTGGCCTGTTTTCTCATGGGACTTTTATTTATTTATTTTGGTGTCATCTGCTTAGCCATCTATGTGTTGTGTGTTGAATATGAATGCCCATAGAGTATTTAGTCTCAGCCATGCCAATGAGTGTGCTTGTTGGTGCCCAAATATGCCCAAGCGCGAAGCCACAATTTGGCCACTTTGACCAACTTTGGCCCTCATTTGGTTGGGTACCCAAATTTGGCATGGCAGCCCTCCTATTTGCCATCCTTAGATCAAATTTTGTGGCAAAAGCTGGTCAAAATCAGGGCCACCAAATTTATTAGGAGCCCAGTTTTGGCTTGGTACGAGGTGGCAAATTTGGTGCAAGCCAAAGATCCCCCTAATCTTTTCAATTGAAGCAAACAAATTAAATATTAATGCTCACCACAGTGAATTTGATTATGAGGACATGTGATAGGATTGCAGCGGAGTAGTATTCGTTGGTAGTGATAAGTCGGGACTAGAGAGAGGGAGTGTAAGGCCACGTTGCTTCTTCTTGCATGACCCATCGCTTATAGACTTGACTGGCCATTCCTGGAACAAAGTTTTTAATTGCTTAGCCTCCTACCTTCTATATGGTGTCTCAGTTTGATGACCGTCATCTGGTATGGTAATCATGATTCACTATGGGGCATGGGCCACATATGGAACCTATGTGAATCACGCAAGGGCATACCATAGTCTCGCACGGGGATTCCATTTGATCAAATCATATATAGACCTCAATAATTTAGTTCCCCAGGTGTTCTGTAGGAATTTAAAGTAACCATTACCTGCAAGTTTAGAATGAGAGCTAGGGATTCACGGTAATTGTTTATGTATATTTAGTTCTAATATCTTGGCCAATGAATGCCCACTGCATGCCCAAGTCAGTCTGTGAGACCTACTAGAGCATACTACTATACTAGGCATACCATTTCAGCTTTGTTGGCCAACCCGTGGTTCTGCCTCCCTTAGAACATCGTATAGCCTGTTGTACGGAGGAATTAAAAGGAGGCTTCATAGTGATTAGAGTGTTTCATTGCCTACGCAGGATTATATCAAAATATGGAGGCCGCGGACATGCTATATTTTGAGAAGAAACTACAAACAATATTTATTTGGGGTACATGAACTTGTTACAAGTCTGTCAAGGAAGATGCAAGAGCAGCCCGATACATCATTGTATTACTTCCCTGTGTCCGTTGCCGCTGCCTCTGTAGTGACTGCTGCAAGCTTCCCTTTTGGTCCCAGTGGATGTGGCAAATCAGTTCAGGATGAGCGGAGCTAGTAAATGGTTTGCTTTCTGACAAGGTTAATACTAATGTTCTCTCATATCTGGGTAGAGTCGCAAACTTGTACAGGCGCACAATATAACTGTTACATTGGCTGGATTGAGGCTATAGAGTTTACATCGTGAATAAAATGGATTAAAAATTTTCATTCTTTTCTGAGCATTTAATTAGCTGTAAAAAAAATGAATTACAAAAGCCAGTAATAATGCTTCCTCCTTTTCTATTGAGAAATATGTTTAACAAACTAGACTCGGATGCCAGTGCCGTTGTTCTTATCTACTTGGATGGAGATTGCCTGTATGCTGTGGACTGCATGGCAATGTGAAACTAGCGATTGGAGGACTCTACTCGCTTGCGAAAGATCCGCAGACCTGCTTCATCTGGGCTTTTGACCCCTGTTTTCTATATTGATGTAGTACATGTCTAGCATCTCTTCTGTACCCGAAGTGCAATTTTCTTGCAAGACGTGATGAGTGCACTATTTATCTGTGACTTTCGTCTGCAAATTCCATTCCATGCAAAATGCATTGGGGCGCTAGGTATCTTTCTGTAAAACGGTGCAAAAATATATTCATGGACCTACTGTTCTTGCAGGTACAATATTTCATGAATCCATCACCATCTGAGGTATGCATATAGATGTCCGCGAACATTCCAAATGCGTGTCAGCGTGTGGTATGTGTTCCATCTCATAGTTGCTTTGTCTTGTCCTTGCTTTCGTACTTGCATTTCAACAATCAAATCCCTAATAGCATTTCTTTATCATGAAACGCATGCACAGGGCCTCCTGATTTGCGTAAGTTTCGCAGGTTGCTTGGTCGGATGCATAAATGCATGTTGTTCCACTCGCGTAAGTGTGCCAACTATCTAAGTTTCTCTTCTTTCCAGCCATGCTTTTTCACCTATTAAATTGGTTAGTCATTTTGGTTGCTTATCATTTGACGATGGATTGAGGAACAAAACGCATGCTATATGAAGGGATATGCCTCTTGAAATTTTCGCCAACCATCTGCGTGGGTGACATTCTTAAGAGCTACTCCTAATCACCTGCCTAAAGGCGAGCAGCCTGGGAACTCGAAGCAAAAACTAGAATACCTGTCCACAAATGAGGTTAAAATTTTGTTTTCCTACTATACTTTATATTTAATTATTGAAGCATGAAACAAAAAACGAACGAAAGAGAGAGATGGGCGTTTGCTAGTTAGGTCACAACTTAATCTCTTTAAACATGGTATAGCTTCGTGAAGAATCGAAAACCCATCTTCCCAGTGCCGAATTGAGCTGGGCAACTAAGAAGGGCTAGAGTAAGAACAATCCGTGTTACAGCATCTCGTACCACTTGCAGATAAAACGGCTCTAGATGTGTTCAGGACAATGCTGGTCTATTATTTATTTTCTTATGTATGCCACGGTTGATTTTTTTTTTTGTTGGGCATTTGTAAATTAGCATTTGGGCCTTGGGTTATGGAGCAGAAAATGTAGAATCTTCCTGGGCCTATCTCCTGGACATGAAAGTAACACTGGACGGGAAAAGTGTTTTTTATTCCATGGAGGAACGGAGCATGACCATTCTTTCGTTTGCTTTAAAAAAAGAGTGATTACATAATGTACATTACCGTATCAGTTTATATTTTACATAGTATTTACTAATTTCATAATATGACTTGCCTTGTGCAGTCACGCTTGGTGGACTGATAAGTAAGCTAGAGTGCTACCTTCACGCTGCTACTAGTCGTGTATTGTTGCTTGTGTGAATTGTTCGCCGACTTTCTGCTCGGTCGGAAGAGCGTAGGGTACGCATGAGATCCCATGCACCTTGCTGGCCGGTTCAACTCCGGCATGTCGGGCCTTCGTATGTGGCGGTAACCTTTTTGTCACTCGTTAGCTAACTTAATTGTTTGTCAGTGGGACAAAAATCGAAGATCTTGGCAGTGTTGTTATAGGATCTATTAGTAGCGTGCGAAGGCTCCCTTTGCTTGTGTGGAAGAATGTGAAAACCTGTAACCATGGTGACATAAAAGAGAGAGAGTGCATGTCAAATTTACACATGTAAAAACCTGTAACCTTTTGGTTCATATGGTTAATACTTCCATCTCTATAACATGGAAAGGCCTCTATGTAAGTACTTTGTCGACTGATAATTCCAACTCAAGGCAACCAGTGTGGTCCGGACTGGTGTTCGTGAGCGATGTTGTGTCTGCCACAGGCACAGCCCAAACAGGAAGTCCTAAAACATATTATGCACTGAGCTGCAGTCAGATGTCCCAGATGAATCTCGCGTCCGTGAAGGCCCAAGAGGCGACCAGGATCCTGTGTTAATCTAGTCATCTGCTGAAATACGAGCGGCTCCAACAGTCACGTCAACTGTGAAGCTCGCACTTAGACTCTGCACCTTCAGAATCAGCAGTCGTAAACCTCCAATTTATCTAAGATTCCAGAATCAGCAGCCGATCTCTTATAAAATGATATTTAATTTCAAATATAAAGAGTAACTTGATTTTTTCTATAACTATCCATCTAGACGAGGTATCTATATTTATATATTAAAAGTCAAGTATGTGTACATACTTTTTTTGGAAACCCTAAGTTATGAGATACAAATGTGAGCGTAGCTACATCTGTAAGTAGGAAAGAGCCCTCTTTAATTTAACATCTACTATCCCAACGCGGTCGCGTTGATGACCAGAGAACATGCCCACGTCAGCCTGAGTATCATCAGCCGTTGGATTCGAAAACGAGAGAATCTGGCACATCAATTCATTTGAGCGAAGGTAGCCTGACGTCAGTTATGTGCAGGGAATCGGAGAGTCCGAAGTCATCCAGCGCTCTCCAGACTCTTCTTCGTCAAGCGCCGAACGCCGCCGCTCCCTCCTCCGGCGAACCACGTCCGCACGCCCGCCGCTCCCCTCCCTCCTCGCAAACCGCGTTCGCACGGGGCCCCTTACGGACACGGAGCACCTCTGTGTCTTCTTCAGCAAACGGCGCCGGCCCAACTCCCTCCATCGTCTCCTCATTCCCATTCATCGCCGCCATTCGTCTTCCCATCCTGGCACGCGAGCGAGCGCCGGCGTTTGGCAGCTGCACGCGCAACCGGGCCTTGGACCGCCGCAGGCCACAGCTCATGCGCGATGGTGCGTCGCGCGTTGACTTGATCCTGACCGTGAGCGTGGTCGGCACCAGCTCGTCTGCCTCCGCGAGGCTTCCTCGGGACCCTGCCGTTGTCATCCTTGCTAGATCAGAAGGGAAGCAGTACTCTAAAACGTGGATCGTTTGATCTACTACGAGCAAGGGACGGCCATGGGACTGCCTGCTTTAAGGTTGTACTCAGCCAGTCATTCATGCAACAAGCTGTTCGACTAAATGCTTTCCACTATGCACGTATCAAATCCACGGGTTCATTTTTCTTTCTCATCTTGATTATGTGCCAACACTACAATTTGCATAAATTTATTTCCATCATATTTGGTTGATAACCTATATTTGGAGTCGCATCATACAAATTATTTTGGATTCTGCAACTTACTTAATTTGAATGCACCTATACAGTTCCTGAGTTCCATTTGATGTTTGCTTCAGTATACTTTTGGACCAAATTGACATGGCTTTCTTCAAAAATGTTTGTTGTGGAAACAAAAGAAGTAGCAATAATCCAGCCATCCAGTGTTTGCTTGTATAAAATGTTTATTTTGATTCTAGACACAGAACTACATAATTTGTAGTGCTGAAGTGTCATCTTGGTGCTTCAGAATTATGATAGAGTCAAAAAAGGATAATCACTTCGCTAATTCAAGGAAAGTAATACACCATATTGATGTTAAAATTCCATATTGGTTATGGTGATTAATTTTCATGCAACTATATCTAAACATAACTTAAACTCAGCTATAGGTTTGTTCTCAGATTTCCGTATCTAACATGGTGTAACCTTGCTGTGTCCTAAAAGAATGTTCATCCATATGTTGTAAGATGTTGCCAGGAATTAGAAAAAAATCATGCTTTGAAAGAGCCTGGTGCTCATGAACTCCAGTCCGAAGAAGGCAAATGCATTTTACATCATGGCCCCAGCCTGAACATGGTCTGTCTCCAAGACTTTCTAATGAATCAAGCAGCTGAGGAAACTGCTGAATATTTAGAAATTGAGAAAATCTCTATTGACGTTGGCTCATTCTTCAAGTTGTTAAGTTTGTGCTCTATCCTTTCTACTACTATCAACTTTTATTTATCTGTATCAAACTCATGTTTAATTTCATTCATCTCATCCTAAGTGCCTTAAATTTGTTGGTTCAGCAGAAGGAAAGCAAAAATGACATATCACCCCAACCTTATCAGCTTAGTTATAGCTAATCGCTGGTTATACTCCTGTTATTGATTGTCAAAGATTTTTCCGTATTGATGACGAATGAACACAGCTTATATTATCTGCTTCATAGCTATTAATAGTTGGGTTTCTTACAAACTTTATCTGATTCCCAGTTACCACACCACCTAAGATGCAACCTAAAGCAACACTTAACTCCATGTTACTTCCTTTCTTTTTTTATTTTCTTAATTATTTTGGTGTTGTACTAATTGATCATAACTTTTAAAAGCCCATTTTTTTTCTTGCAGACCAACCAAATATATCCACCAATGGCCAGCCTATTTCTACACGCCACTGCCACCCACGTCATTCTTCGTTGCGATCAATTTATGTTGTGGGTCTGCCTCTCTGCTTTCCCGTTTTATTAAAATCATCTTGGTATATGTTAACCGTATGTGTATTTCAATCAGTAAAATATAATCACTTAAGCATTGGAAATGATGATGTGTTCATCATGGCATTCGAGTATTTGCATTCTCATCAAATGTAATCAGACTTGGGATCATGACGGTAGATAATCTTGTGGCTTTGGAAGGGACCTATTTTTATCAATATCCTATTTGTACATTCGACAGTCAAATCTGTTTATGTAATGGAAAATGAGTTTGGAAAATGACCCAATGATTTGAATTTGACAGTTTATCTTGGTTTATGCTTAACTATTTCTTTTCTGTTTGGAAGACGCCAATATTGTGTGCTATACTAAAATTTCCACAACATTCCCATTCATTTATACTGAAATGGTAAATATGAGTTGATACCTAACTCTACTGGTTAATCATCTATATTTGCAAAGAGCGATTTACCATGATGTTCCATCCTACCTATATTTGCTTTGACCATGCATAAAGACTGATTTCTATGCCTTTTTTGAATTGTAATTGGATCTTCCACATGATATATATTTACATTATAATGCTTGAGGAACTTTTCCTAACTTAAATCTGTCTTCACACTGAACGGGCACATAGAAATGATTTATAGCTGAGGATACAAGCAAAAAAATGGGTGCATACTTCTGTTATCTAATCAATTTTTTGTTTACTTGAATTTATTTCAATATAATTTGAAGTGGTACCTAAGTTACGTGCAATTTTCTCCCCTATGTTTTGAGTTAGGTCTCATGCTTGAATTTTGAAGAAGATAAACTTAGGCTCACAAATGGATTTGAGAAGTGGAGCAAGCTGTGCAGAAATATTGCAGGCTTACATATATACGATGAAAATTTCTTTTTTTTCCGCCTCAACTGCTGACGCACAATGTCATAGCAGCCGCCACGCAGACAACTGAACTCCTCCGTTCGCATTCTATTCTCAATGTGCACACAGGTCCAATATAGAAATAGAATAATCCCTATATAAACAATTTACATGCAATCTTTAGTTGCTATTCTCAATTGTTTTAACATTGTTTTAACATTCTACTGAAATAGTTGAATCATGTTTGACAGGCAATCAGGTGCGACAAGGCCGCACAATCTTTCTAGTGTACATCTAGTTTGCTCGGCACACTCCTACTATATCATGCCTATGGAGGAAGTTACAGGAAGTAACGCCTTATCTTCCCCAGTCTGCTCGGTTTTTTTTTTTTTTAAGTTCCCCAGTCTGCTCGTGTCATTCTTCCCCTGTTCCCCAAGCCATTCCTCTATTCGGTGTTCCCGGAACCCTGGATCTCCATCATGGGCAGAGCTAAAGGGTGGACAGCTGAGATTCAGCTCAACATGTATTTTTAGTACTGTAGCACATGATCCGGTTGATTTTTCCTTTTTTTCTTTTCACTGTTTTCTCTATCTTGGCCCACCAAACTAGCCCAATTGACATTCGACCCACCCTACGGCTCGGGCCTGGCTCGGCCATCTCCATCCCAAACTTATCGACGGCGCTGACTTCGATGACTCCACTTTCCCTCTCTCGCCCTCGTGCTCTGCTGAGGGGCGGGTTGTCCAACATCGGGTATTTTTTTAATTTTTTTTAAGGAGAAGTCCGACATCGTCTTTGCCAAGCCCGGCGACACTCACCAGGCGGCCCACTGGCCCCTTTGAACTACTCTGCCAGGGTCATTCGATGTCATCCATGGGAGGGCGAGCGGAGGAGAAAGACAGCAAGTAGTAACGGCTAGGCCTAGTACCTTAGGAAGGACCCAAGGGCAATTAAGGAGCACGCTAGCTGCTAACCCAGCGCAGGACGTGATCGTGTCGGCCGGTCATGAAATCTTCGGCTCCACCCGGCTGCGCCCAGCAATGGTGCAGCTCATGCATCGTTCTGTCGTTGACGCCTCCGTGGCGCTGCACGCGAGTTGATCCAGATGCATCTGCCTTGCACTCAGCCGCAAGCAAAGCAAAACCTCAAACACCTGAAGCAAACAACAGACGTGCGTCGCAGAATTAAGGCGCAAGCAAGCTTGACATCCCCCTGTTCACTACAACACTTCGTTCTATTCACGGTTATACAGCTAGCAGAGTAGCGGGGGTGGTAAAATTTTTAGGAACATGAGCTAGGACTAGGAGAACACACGCAGTGTCAGAGGAAATTACACGGAAGTTCATTTGCACGCCTTCCCACGTTACATGATACAGTCCTTGAAGCATCATCGTCGACTAATCTACATCCTATAATTACAAGGCAAATTTTTACTCGTGACTGGGGCTCAGCTCATCACATGACACCACATGCGTTTGACTGGTAAGATCAAGGTGACCACATCCTCCCACAGGGGCATTCCTTGAGACGAGCGCAAGGAAACGAAGGAGAAATGAGGAGATTTAGATGATGAGTCAAAGAAGCCCACGGAGCAGAGGTGGTCTGATCCGATCAGAAGAGCCAATGGGGCACCTTCTTGGGCGCGGCGCGCTCTTGGATGGTGTTGAGGCTCGGCTTCCACCCCCTGCTCGACAGCTCCCGGCTCAGGAACTCCGGCCGGTGCTCCTCGAACCCGTCCGGCCTCGCCGCCTCCTCTTCCTCATCCTCCTCCCCCGCGGCAGCCACCGGCGCCGCCGTCACGTGCTGCACCGCCATGGCGCCGGCGTCCGCCCCTCGGCTGCTCTTCCTCGACGACGACAGCTTCCGCCTCAGCCCGCCCGGCATTGACCGGGACCGCGCCAGCGACCGGGCCGCCGTGAGCGCGCGCCGCGCCTCCTCGGCCGACACCTTCCCGCGCGTGGCCGGCAGCAGCACGTACACCCCGCCGGCGCCCAGCACGTGGTCCGCCGGCAGCGGCGCCACCTTGTTGGCTCCCCCGCCGCCGCCGCCCTTGTTCTGCTGCTGCTGCTCCTTGAGGACGCGCGCGTCGACGACGAAGTGGCGCGGGTGGTCCATCATGAGCTCCGCCACGGACACCGGCTCGCTCAGCGCCCGCACGCTGCCGTCCGCCATCACCACCTTCCCGCCGCCTTTCACCGCCGCCGCCGCGGCCCCCGACACCAGCAGGTTGCCCATCAAAGCGTCGAGCTCAAAGCAAGCAATTAAGCACCGAAGCACGCACGCGGCTGATCAGCCGAGCCGAGGAGGAATGGCGCGCCGAGGCGGCAGGGGACGGGTTGGAAGGGTATTAAAGCGGTGGGCGGGAGCGCGGAGAATTTTTCTTTCGCGATTGACGAGTGAGAGATTAGGAAAAGGAAAAGGTCTCGAGGGGTTTAGTTGGTGTGGAACGGATGGGCTGGGCACGCGATGGCGGGTTCGGTTTGAACCGAACTGCCCCCGCGCTGAGGTCGTTGCCGCGTTGACTCCACTCGTCCCCAACACACCACCACCGTCACGGACCTGTGGTTGTCGTCGTCTCCGTGCCCCTGCGGCCGTTCCGTTCTGAACGCATTCAACTCGCAGAGAATTCCTTCGCTGCGTTAGACCTAAGCCTAAGTTTTGTTGGAATTTTCCAAATTTTCTCTGAAGATTCATGAACGTACGACATAGGCATAGCGGTGAGTGTGTACGCGAGGAAATCTATATTCCAAACGTAACAGTCAGGGCGATAGAAGCATGGCTTGGAACCTTCCGAGAAAATTTGGAGTAACAGTTTAGGGGGAAAATGAAATAAAAACTACAGGAACAAAATAGCTGCAGGATTGGACAGTTGATTAAAGAACGTGCGTTTGATTTGGTTGGCAACCGGTAGTGAGTTCGGTCGAGCTGGATGCAAGCGTACTTTTTGTCTCAGCGGCGAAGGTGACGTGCGACCACTTTGCCGTTGTGGCTTCTCCGGCGTTGTTTTTCAGCTGTGAGCTGCTGCGCTTCAGTTCGTTAAGAAATTGCGTGGAGGCGAATCCAAGTCTCCGTTGATTTTATTTTTGTATAAGGGTGTATTAGCTGACGATTAGAATATAATAACTCGATGTCTGTACTGTACATCCGCGTTCTGCAACCGCAGACGCGATCTTTGTGTGCGTGCTCTCATGATTTGTGTCTTCTGATAATTGAAACGGCCAGGGCGTAGCTGGGGCGAGCTAGCTGGGTGATACGATAGGCTGGCTGTCTAAGCATTTTTGTAGTTTGGTTAAATGAATCTGGTGGCACGTCCGATGTGTACGTTTCGATGTATTTGCCCGGCCATTTCCGAGGAAAGAAGAACGACGGACGTTCAGGAGAAATGTAGTAGGACTGGATTGGAAGAACGCGCCAACATCCGTGAGGGTGACCCAGAAATGGAAAAGAAAGGGAGAGTTCAATGCTGGTCTCTAGTGCTGGACGAATTTTGGAGCAGCCGTAGGCAAAATTTGGCAAACGATGGTCCCAACTTGACTGTGGGGTCAGCATCTAGCGACACTACTGTTTCCAAATTGCTTGCTTGCCATGCTTCTACTTGCAAACATCATTGCTGCTAAGTACAGTCTTTGCCAAACATATACTTTATGTGAAGCTTACTCCTCAGTCTGCAGTGCTCAACAGTCTTTGAATACTACTCGCGGATGCACACAAACCATGTGAGAAGGGATACACACCTCCAGGTCTTCGCCATACCTAAACGAATCATATCCTTTGCTTGCGAGGGAGGAGAAACTACCATGTCTGTTCCTCGAAGATCATGCTGCCAAAACCGTCGATATTATAATTCTGCAAACCAGTCTTCTAAGATGTACAGCACTAGCACTTTCACGCCTGCATGACCCCCGAGGATACCAAAAGAAATACAGAATTGCGTACGATTTGCGCCTGGCCAAATCGCTACCGTAGTGATGGCCGACGGAACAAATTAATGATGGCTTCGGTTGATCGGAGAGGGATGTGTACCAACCAACCCCAAGTACGAAGCTTCTGATCGGAGAGAGATGTTTGCATACCTAAACATCCAGCCCCAAAGCCTCGTCTTCTCCTTGGACCATCAGCAGCAGCTGCCGGAGCTTCTAATCCAATTAATCCCCTAGCTAGACCTGTTGTTGCCAATTTGCGGGTCGGACCAACCCAACGCCCTGGGTTGGTCCGAAACCAATTTTAAGTCCGTCTTTTTTTGCCCTCTTAATCGGCTTGAAAAGGACGGTTCGCTTGCTGCTCAAGCGATTCTGTTGTGTTGCCTGCATTGGTTTAGAAGTCGTGCGAAGATGCTAAAACAAATCTGATGGGAAATTTTGTTTGGCTTCCTAATTAATTCTTTGAGCGACAAGGCTGCAGAGATTCCTGCGTTGGTTCCAACAATACAAGTACTACTACGGCGCAGTTGGTTATAGATTTTGTTTTATGCGTGTTTTGTTGTTTACATGCGCGGCTGCGGGTCAAAACGTCTCTGTTCAGTGAAGCACGCAACGAAGAAACACTGGTCTTGGAGTGGTTCGGTGTGCTGTGAACTACGCAGTGGCCATTTGGAATGTTCATTGATCCTGACTGGAGCTTCGGAATAAAGCAAGCAGAATTCAGGTTCATCTGCAGGTTACACAACAGAAATGTATTTCTTCCAGTTAGTTTCTTAAAAGGGGCTACTTCCAATGATAGGGTTAGTGAAATGTACGCCTAAACCGAATAAATTTGGAACGTGGACAGGCTCCAGAAAACATGTCGCGAAAATAAAAGTGCACTCGAGAATAAAACGACCCGTTCAATTCGTAGCATCATGAGACCGAGATTTGACCTGAAGAGTTCACATTCCGTGGCGCTGTCACCGACACTTGGATCGCAACATTCACCGACGGTGCATTCAGAAACGATCATTTGGCAAAAAGGTACTAGTAAGTGGTATTATAAACATCAGAACAATGTAAAGTTGAGATTTGAGCGTTGTCATGTCATGCTTTGATTCCTAGCAGCCACACCTAACGGCTGTACTTTGAAGTTCAGCTTTCAGGGTGAAGAACTGCTTTGAGGTGAATGGTAATTGGGGGAAAACGTTTCGCTTTGAGGTTATTGGTAATTGGCTGTACCGATGGCACTTCTCCTACAGATGTGATTCAATCGTTTTTTCAAAAAAAGGTGCATGCGCCGCATATGTCTGCACGTATAGCATTGCCAAGGACCTGTTACTCTGGACTTCTGGAGCCCAAGTGACCCAGCTAAAATGGATCCCAGCAAACATGATGAAAGCCTCACAGTGCAAATATAGGGTCCAAGTTTCAGCTTCCAAGCCCAATAAGTGTACAACATTGAGCCCTATTTCTGCAACCAGATGAAGTACTAACATGATCTTATATCCTCTCAAAAAAAAATATCTTATACAGCAGTACTAGTAACTATGTACATACGTGGCTGACAAAAATTACAAATTTGTAGTTCTACAAGTTTCAGATTGGCACGTGAGCTAAACAAGAGTAACTGACAGAACACAGCAAATACAGACATTACTATGAAAGATGACAATAGCATGCACGAGTTGGACATCACTGCTGATCCGTGATGAAAACTTCATCCGTGCTAGGACTTGACGATGAGGACGGGGCAGCTCGCGTTCCTGAGGCAATAATCGCTTACACTTCCAAGCAGAGCCCTGCAGAACCAACGGCAACTAAGCACCGTCCCAAAGTACAAGCAGAGTATTCAGCGTACGTAGTACTACTGCTTACCTCTTGAAGAAGCCGTAGCCATGGCTCCCCATGACGAGTAGGTCGGCCCCGAGCTTGTCCGCCATATGGCAGATGACGCTCCGGGCGTCCCCGACGGCCACCTTCACCTCGACCTTCATCTCACGGTCGTCCTCGCCAATCTCCTGCAGCAACATCACCGTTTGTATCAACTGCCTGATCGATCGATGTGGATTTTCTCCTGTAGCTGAACTGAAAACGTTTAGCTATGCACCTTGCCGTAGAGCGTGCAGAGCTTCTGCGCCTTCTCCACCACCGCGTCCGCCACCTCCCGGCTGTATCGGTCCATCGCGGCGGTCACCTCGTCCGCGAACAGGTAGCCTATGGCACCGACCGCACTGTGAACAGTGAACACTCGTTGCCAGAAACAGAGCAAGTCGTTGCGGGAAAGCAGAGAGGCACGCACCTGAGGCGTCGAGCATGGAGTAGGCGGGCGGCGCCGGGCGGACGTAGAGCAGGATGACGGTGTCCCCGCGCCCGGCCGCCGCGGCGGCGAAGAAGGTGCCGAGGCACCACCGCAGGGCGCGCATGCTCTCGTCGCCCTCGTCCACGGCCACCAGGATCCGCCGGCCCTCCGACGCCACCTCGCCGCTGTCCATCCGAGGCGTGCTTATCTCTCTCACACGTGTAGTCCGATCGCGAGCGAGCTGTCACTGGTCAGTGGTCACTAGAACTTACTTCTACGAGATGCGGATAGGAACTTATGCTCGGAATGGCGCCGGCGGCTCGCGGTTTGCGCAGCTCGGTTCCGCGGTATCTTGCGATTCGGTCGGGTGGGCGCGCGCACGCACCGGGTTAGTAGGGCCGTGGTTTCTCTGGAAGCGCCGACAGGTGTGCGTGGATCCGGATTCCGGATTCCGTTCGTGGCGGTGCGCGCCGTTCCGGTGTGCCGGATTGCTGGGCCGTGGGCGCGCCGGGGTTTATGCATGGGCTACACTCGCTAGTTGCGCTCTTCTTTCTGGAAGAGAAAAGTCTAATTTGGGTCCCCAACTGTTGAGGGTAGCGCAACTTTCACCCTGAACTATAAAACTGGGTATCCACAGTCCTTCAATTGTATGGGTGGGTGCAAATCGAGTCCCTCGGCGGTTTTCAGAGCGGTTTTGTCCTACGTGGCACAGCGAGGCCCACATGTCAGGTGCCACGTCACTTTTTCTTTTCTTTTTTCTTTTTTTTCTCTCTTCCTCTCTTCTTCCTTTTTTCTCTCTTCCTCTCTCCACCGCGTCCATGGCGCCACCGCGTCCTCCATGCGCCCGCGCCACCGCCTCTCCAGCGGCTTCCCTTCCTCGGCCTGCTGCGCGGAGCACGGACGGCTTCCCCCATCTCCACCCATTCGAGGCGCCATGGATCCGGCGAATCGAGGCGCCATGGATCCGGCGGCCGCCATGGATCCGGCGAATCGAGGGAGCCCGGCCGCCGACGTGCGCGCAGCTCCACCCCCTCCCAACAACACGGCATCCCGGCCGGCCTCCCCACCCCCTCCCTCCGCCCCGCAACGAGGACTGGAGGAGCTGCGCAGGGCCATGGAGGCCAAGGCTCCTCATCTTGGCGGGTCGCGAAGGGAGCGCGGCGGCGCATGGCTCGTTCAGCGACGGATTCCCATGTCGCCGCCGCCCGTGGAGAGCGCGACCTCGTCTCAGTGGGTCACGCCGAGCGACGGGAGTGCGGCGGCGTCCGGAGTCCCATCTCGCCGCCGAAGCATCCCATCTCGCCGCCGGAGTCCCATGGCGCGCAGATGCGGACGGCACGGTGCGACCGGGCGTGGAGCGCGGCGCGCGGATGCGGACGGCACGGGGCAGCCGGGAGTGGAGCGCGGCGTGCAGATGCGGACGGCACGGTGCGGCCGAGGGGCGGCCGGGCTCGCCGCTGCCGGGCGTGGAGCGCGCGTCTGACACCGTCTGGTGGCTCCCCGCGGCGCTCCTCTCCTCTCCGACCTCCCCGCAGCGCTTCTCCCCGTCGGCGCTCGGGCTGAAGCCACCTCCCCGCCCAGCTGCAGCCGCGCCGGCGCATGGAGGACGCGGTGGCGCCATGGACACGGTGGAGAGAGGAAGAGAGAAAAAAGGAAGAAGAGAGGAAGAGAGAGAAAAAAAAAAGAAAAAAGAAAAGAAAAAGTGACGTGGCACCTGATATGTGGGCCCCACTGTGCCACGTAGGACAAAACCGCTCTGAAAACCGCCGAGTGACTCGATTTGCACCCACCCATACAATTGAGAGACTGTGGATACCCGGTTTTATAGTTCAGGGTGAAAGTTGCGCTACCCCCAATAGTTGAGGGACCCAAATTAGACTTTTCTTTTTCTGGAAAACTCTCTGGAGGGGCCTATCTCACCTCACCTTGTATAACAAGGCTGAGCCGGGCCGATAAGCCCAATCAGGCGACTGGCCGCCTGTCACGATTGATGGCATTTTGAGACTGCAACGAACCATCTTAGCAAGATCTTGTGCCGGTACCGCTCGTAAGAGCTTGTCCACAGTCCACGCGCGCATTTGATAATACAGAATCAACATTTCGATTCTACAGTTCGGAGCAAAAAATAAGTAACACATGGTCTCTCTCTAATCCCAATTTCAGCGCCCCAAATTGCAGCAAACAACGCAACTAAATCGCCATCGTGCCGCCCAATCAAGCGCCACGTTCGCATACGAGCTCGCCACACAGCAGGCACTTGCGCCACACACCGCGTCATGGGCGCCTGGCTGTGGCCTCCCACCATGATCAACGGTAGTGCCTTGCACGTATGCATGCACGCTTAACAAAAACCAGCCGGCCTCAACCTACAACTCCTCGAACGCCATCATCGTATCCCAGCCCCGAGGGCCATACGCATCCATCCGGTCGGCAGGGCAGCCATGTCGACGACCCCTCGCGGCCGGTCGTTCAACCGCCGCGGGCGGTGCAAGTGCGCCGGCGGCGGTGGTGACCGCGCCGCGTGCTGCTTCAACCCGCTCAAGTCCCTCTTCCGGTGCCCCGGCCGCCGCGGCCGGAGCAAGCACCGGCAGCGGACGCCGTCCAGGGTCCGGGACGCGCCCGCGCCGGACGGCGGCGTCGCGCAGCAGCAGCAGCAGCAGCAAGGCCAGGAGGAGGAGCCGTCCTTCTTCGTGTACGCCATGCCGAACCAGGGAGGCGGGTTCGGCGGCGGCGGCGACGGCGCCGGGAGCAAGAAGAAGAAGAAGCACCGGAAGCCGTGCGTGCCGTCCTTCGGCTCGTGCTTCCGCAGGAAGAAGAAGGACCGGAAGGCCAGAGCCGCGGCGGCCGCCGTGACGACGGACCGGCGCCCGGCGCTGACGCCGGCGTCGTCGATGCTGACGCACCCGCCGGGCTCCCCCGTGCCGGCCGAGAAGTCGCAACCCGTGACCCCGTCCATGACGCAGCCGCCTTCTCCCGCGCCTACCGAGAACACCAGCGTCGTCAACTCGCCGGCGCCGCCGGGCCGGCAATCCGCGACCAGGGGCCTGCCGGCGACGCCGAGGCCGGGAAAGCAGTCCACGGACTCGGCGCGGTCACGGTTCGCGCCTCAAATGCAGCAGCCGACGGACTCGCCGCGATCACCGTTCGCGCCGCAGATGCAGCAATCGACGACGGACTCTGCGCTGTCACCGTTCGAGCAGCAGATGCAGCAGTCGGCGGCGGACTCGGCGTGGTCTCCGTTCGCGCAGCAGCCGAAGCAGGTGGAGGGGCTGGAGATCGTCGAGGTGGCGACGGGCGAGCGCCTGTCGACGCACGACCTCGGCCTCATCGAGATGGTGGCTGGCAGCTCAACCGACAACTCCTCCGCCGAGTCGTCGGTGAAGTCGTCATTGGAGTACGTCAATGAGCCGCCGCCACCGCCGCCGCCAGTGAAACATACGGTGGTGGTGAGGGAAGTGGAGGCGGTGAAGGCCAGGGAGCCGCCGAAACTGTGGCTTAACGGCAAGACCATGGAGTCAAGGGCACGGGAGCGCTTCACCGAGCCTCTTAAGGCGGCGGAGGCCGAGGAGCTGTGGGCGCACGACATTGCCTGCAGCCGCGTCCATGCGTCCATGCTTGCCGAGACGGTAAGTTTCTTTGAGCTCATGCCATTGATTGACATGGAATTCAATTGTTGGAGTAGTTTTACGATCATGCTTGTAAAATTATGGTGATTTGGGACCCCCAGTCTGAAAACGGCCATCTGAACTCGGTACCGAAACGTCATGGCAAGTTGTCTGCCAATGGACTTTTCGTAATCAGCAAAAAAAAAACCCCAAATATTTGGTGTATACCTTGAATTGAAAATCAAATGAGGATGCCATGACGTAAAAAAAATCTCAAAAAATAATTGTGAGTGTTTGTCAGCTCCGTAAAGATGCAAAAGTACTCTGCGTTTCGCGGAGAAAAGACAGCCAAAAGATTGCTCCTAGCCACCGGTCACAAGTCACCACGACACCCAAAACCTCGCAAGTCAAAAACTCATCCCTCTCTCGCAGCGCCAACACCTAAACCCACCACCCACCACACCGGCGGCGCCAAGACGCCCATGGCCGCCACTTCCCAATCCCTACTCTTCCGGGCGCCTGCCTCTGTCCCCTGCGCCCGCCTCGCCCCCTCCGCCAACCTCGTCGCGCTCCGGGGCCGCGGCGCGGCCTTCCCGGCCATCGCGGCGGCGTCCACCTCGATGGCGTCCTCTGAGAGCGAGGAGAAGAAGGAGGCCAAGCTGTGGGGCGGGCGCTTTGAGGAAGGCGTCACCGACGCCGTGGAGCGCTTTACGGAGTCCATCTCCTACGACTGGCAGCTCTACAAATACGACATCATGGGCAGCAAGGCTCACGCCTCCATGCTCGCCGCTCAGGTATCCTACGCGCGCTCTATCGAATGACCTGCTTATTCGCTGTTCGCTGGAGGCGTGTCGTGTGATCTCTTAGGTGCTCGATAGACTAGTTTCCCGCTCCGGACGGCACTCCGGCGAAGCGATTTGGAGTTTCTGGTCTGGGGTTTAACGCAGAGCTATTATTAGGCTCGCCATCTGTTCGAGAAAATGCCAGCTTCGCTGTTTTCCTTGTGGTTTTGACTGCAAGTGTTTGAAACTGCTAGTTTTCTGTAGAGTGGTTTTGAGGGGGGTTTAATATGACTGCCATCGAGGGTTTAATAGTAGTGTTATTCATCATAATCTGATCAAATGTTGAACAGTTGCCTGCCTCTAAGGTTTTTGAAGAATATAAGTATTTGAATATGTGTTCTGAATCTTCTGCGATGCAGGGTTTGATAACGGCTGGTGATAGGGACATCATCGTAGAGGGGCTCGATCAAATTGAGAGGCTCATTCAAGAAGGCAAGTTTGAGTGGAGGAAGGACCGGGAGGATGTTCATATGAACATTGAAGCTGCTCTGATTGAGAGAGTTGGTGAGCCGGCCAAGAAGCTACACACTGCAAGGAGCCGTAATGACCAAATTGTTACTGATCTAAGGCTATGGTGCCGGGATTCTATTGACAAGATTTTGATTCGCATCAAACAGCTTCAGGTTTGTTACTGAATTTCACAGGTCATTCGTCATGACATGCTTGCAGCAATTATCCTTTTGTTGGATATCTGTTACAGCTTTAAAACAATCATTCCAACACTAAGAAATACTCATCAAGTATGGAGGTAGTACTTATTTTGGTTGATCTTTTGAAGCTTCTTTTCTTTTGATAATGCACAACTTTGATGTAGAACTTCTGCGGCTTAACCTTTCCATATCCTTCGCCTAAAAGCTGAACCTTGACATCTCCAAAGGAACAACTTCAAAGAAAACCTGATTTGAGTACTTGATGTTGTGCATTCTCATAACTGCATGGGACATTTACTGCTCTCAATACTACATTTTCATAACATATTTAGCATGCAAGTTTTTTTTTAAAATTTACTTTTCACTTTTCTAATATAGCACAATTCATTTTGTTTCAGGTTGCTCTAGTAATGTTAGCTTCAAAATATGTTGACTTAATAGTCCCTGGTTATACTCATCTGCAAAGGGCACAACCTGTTTTGCTGCCACATCTTCTCTTATCATATGTTGAGCAGGTGATGATCTTGCCTTTCTTGACATCGTGCAACATTGGTAATTTGTAGTAAATTACTTTGTAGCTTGGGGAGGCCAGAATTTCAGTGTATGAAAGTGCGTGCCATGTGCCATTGATGATCGTTCTTTATTTTGCGGTTCATTGGTTATTATGCAAACAAATCCTTGAATCACTTTGTCAGTCTCTTTTATTATTAGTTTAGTAAACTCATATCTAATCAAGTTAAAATATTTAGGATTTTATTGATATATCAGCTTTGTTTTTGTTTGTTATAGTGAAACTAGAAAATACGAGGAATTGTTTTGCATTTTTGTTTTTAAGATTTCTTTTAGACTATTTGGTACCTTTGACTACTATGTACACGCATTTGTATGTCAATGCAAGTTGCAACACCAAAAGTTGAATTGTGTTTAAATGGTTTCTAGTTCTTTCTTGGCAGCAATCCAGATATACATACAACTAATGGTTACTCCCTCCTTCCTTGAAATGATGACGTTAGGACAGGATTTTTTTTTTACTTGTGGCTAGTACAAATAGGTTGTCTGAAACGACATAAGAATGGAGTGAGTATACAAAAGGTTCTGAACTTTGAAAGGTGAACTTGTGAAGAAAGTTTTAGGCCTGCAGAGCATGTGCTTCCGATTTATGAATTGCTGAAGTACCAAAACCCCATATTTTGCGATCAAGCATTACATATGTTACAATTTATACCGAATCACGAGTGTGTCTCTTCGCAAGGGTGTAATAGTGCTTGAGATGCTTTACTGATAATCGTTTTGGATGAATGTTGGAACTTCCAGTGAGCTTCACTTCACATTGCTTGTATATAATTTGCACAGTTGGAGCGTGATGCTGGTCGGCTAGTCAACTGCAGGGAGCGAGTGAATTTCTGCCCTCTTGGTGCTTGTGCTTTGGCTGGAACTGGACTTCCCATTGATAGGTTTAAAACCGCCAAAGATTTGAAGTTTACAGCTCCGATGAAGAACAGGTAAGTTCTTGATTTCTTGTAACAGTACAATTTCATGGTTGCAAGCATGGCTTGCTATTCTGTTATACTACTTGCTTGGCCTAGGATCAAGCTATATTTTATAAAATGAATATTTAAAACTCTAGATACTCTACATCTGCTGAAATGAGTTTCTGTCGTGACATGCACGTGAAATTGGTCAGTTACTCGTTTTCTGGAAGTTGATAATTTGATCACCCTAAAGTAAAGTTGGGTGAAAATGCAAGACGTTAATGCTCTTCTCTTTTGTGCCAACATCCGGAAATATCACGCAGATGGAGAAATGTTTGATTTAGTGGTTTCTCTTCTTATAGCTCTCTAACCTGCATTGATCACCACTAACCTAGAATTGTCAGTTTTAACTCTTAGTGAGTTCTCACCCTTTAGGCTAGAAACATGTTGAATGCCATATTGTTCACTTGCACTTTTGATTAGTCCTTCCTCATTTAAGTTGCTTTTTTTCCCCCTCGTCTACAGCATTGATGCAGTGTCAGACCGTGACTTTGTATTGGAGTTCCTTGCTGCGAATTCAATTGCTGCTGTTCACCTTTCCCGAATTGGTGAAGAGTGGGTTCTCTGGGCGTCGGAAGAATTTGGGTTCTTGATCCCAAGTGACTCGGTTTCAACAGGAAGCAGCATTATGCCACAAAAGAAGAATCCGGACCCAATGGAGCTTGTTCGCGGAAAATCTGCTAGGGTGGTTGGAGATCTCATGACTGTCCTTGTCCTCTGTAAAGGCCTTCCACAGGCCTACAACCGTGATCTTCAGGTGACCTTTACTGTCATAAGTATGTTCATGGTTATATTAGTGCATTTTCTCAAATTTTCTTGTTGAGCAGGAAGACAAGGAACCTTTGTTTGACAGCGTGAAAGCCATACTAGGGATGCTTGAAGTGTGTACAGAGTTCGCACAAAATATCTCTTTTAATTCAAAAAGAATACAAAGTTCCCTACCTGCCGGTTACCTGGATGCAACAACACTAGCGGATTATCTTGTGAAGAAGGTAAAATCATCCTTTCGATGGCCGTATACCATAGCTTTAGATAGAATTGGCACAATTATGCATGGAGAATTGCACAGTAACGTATCAGTTGCAATCAACAATAGCAAAGGAACGCACAAACTCATATCATTTTAATCAAAACTGTGCACGGAGGATTGATGCTATGTTTTAGTATATTTTAGTTGGAGACACAAATTAAGACCATTTTACTGTTTTTTATTCGCATTGCAGGGTGTTCCATTTAGAACTTCTCACGAGATAGTTGGAAGGTCCGTAGCTCTTTGCACCACGAAGAACTGCCAGCTAGGTGAACTCGAACTGGATGACCTAAAAGCTGTGCATCCTGTGTTTGAGAGCGACGTCTACGAATATTTGGGAGTTGAAAACGCTGTAAACAAGTTCATATCTTATGGATCCACTGGTTCGGAACAAGTGAAGGAGCAACTTGAGGATTGGCGCATCCAGCTCGGGATAAGCTCATAAGGATTTGGTATGGACCAAGAAATAAGCTCACAAATTAGTGTGTGCAATTTTTGATGGTGTATCCAGATGTTGTGAACTTCGTTTTCTGTGTAACATTTCCCTGTTCGTACAATATGCGAACTGGAATGATCGATGCCGTTGTGCTGATGTCTTCACTCCGTTTGCGACCTATCATCCTGCTATCCTGTAACTTGTAGAGCATCGATTGTGGCTGCAGTGACAAAGCTGAGCAAAGTTAAAAAATATGGTTGTTCGTAAAGTTAAAGTTGAAGTCTGGATAGGTAGAACAAATAATTTACTGAACCTACCGATGCAATGGGTATCCCAACATTTTCCTCGAAGTGATAAATAAGAAAAATATGGTTGTTCGTGTGTTGGGAGCTGCAAAACCGGCCAGCACATCGATTCGGCGGATGTCATGAACCACGAGGCGGAGACGGTCGTTCGAGAAGGGCGCCACGAGTAACAGCGCGCGGGGCACGCGTCCGTGGAGCAGGCGTACGTGTCGTCTCCAGTTCTTCCCGGGCGGCCAGGACCAGTAGGATGTCGATCTGTTCTCTAGTGACCGGTGCGTGCAGCCTGGTCTCCTCCACCTCTTCCTCCTCCTGTGCTGTACTCGTGTTTATCTAGTGACACCCGCACTGCCGCATAGACAGTGCTGTGCGTCATTGCTTTAGACTTGACTTGTCTCCCGCAGCTAGCAGAGGAAGAGGGCAGGAGAGCGAGGAAGATGAGCAGCGTGGAGACGCAGGCGCGGGCGTTCGTGGACGATGTCCGCAGCCTGGAGAAGAACTGGATGCTGGACCTCGGCCACCCGCTCCTCAACCGCATCGCCGAGAGCTTCGTCAAGGCTGCCGGGGTATGAGCGCCCGCTCGTTTCGCCCTTTTTTAAAGTTTCCGAGCCTCTGAACTGTGCTCCTGCGTTGAGCCGTGAGGATATTGACTGACGCGGCTCCGCCGCTTATCCTGTGTATGTAGATCGGCGCAGCCCAGGCGGTCGCGAGGGAATCCTACTTCATGGCCATCGACGGTAAAGAATCCTTTCTGTTGTTGCTTCTGCTCGTAGAACACGATCTTCGATTACTCTGCTCACGTACGGAGCGGGTGTTGCTGTGACTGACTGCAGGGGACGGGGGATCTGTGTCCGGCGCCACCGGCTCCAGGAAACGGGCGTTCCCGGACCTTAATGGTAACGGCATATTTTTCTTCTGCCGGTTATTATAGTATGTTGCATAGCAGTGTAATAATAATCTTGTCTTGGCAAACTGAGCAGGCACGAACAGTGGCAAGTCGGCCGAGGCCATGGTAAGCCACCTACAAAACTGAGTTCTAGTCACGTGCCATGACTTTCTGCCATGCTTGTTCGTGATGTACTTCCCTGCCTTCTCATTTTTTTTTTCAGGTGAAAAACGTTAGCAAGGAGTCGTTGCAGTGGGGTAACGTTTCTGCACCCTTGCTACTACATACTCCTATCTACAGAAGCTGAACTGATGAGCACTCCGCTGTCCACGATATAGTGAATAGTGATTGATGTTTTTATCTGATGCCTGATCCTATCTGATGCAGGGCTTGCGGCCGGGGTGCACTCCGGCCTGACCTACGGCCTCGCTGAGGTGCGCGGGACGCACGACTGGAGGAACAGCGCGGTGGCCGGCGCCATCACCGGCGCCGCGGTCGCGCTGACGTCGGACCGCGCGTCGCACGAGCAGGTCGTGCAGTGCGCCATCGTCGGCGCCGCGCTGTCCACGGCGGCCAACGTGCTCTCCGGCGTGTTCTAAGCCGCCGCGCGCCCGGCCCAGGCGTCGGCATGGGGAGGCGCTCTTCGGAGGATCGACGGCTAGCGAGCTAGTTTTGTCACGTTGATCTATCGCCGCTTCGTGTTTGGACGCCCCCTGGCTAGTGAATGGTAACCATGCATAATTATCGCCATTGTTATGGTTCAGTGTAAGCCACTTCCGTGATGATTTGGAATCTTGTACTCATGCTTTCAGCTTTCCTATATTCGAACCAGAGGATCTTGTTGCTCTTTAATGACAAAATCATATGCTGCTGAAGTACCACATTCAACATCTATACAAGTCCGTTAGCATCTATCCTTACTGTGAACATAAAACGAGGTACAAGCGAACTCTCAAAAAAAATCACAACAGTGTCGACTCGACCTCAAATCTATTTTCTGGGATAAGCATTCAATGGAAAAATTCAGCCTCATTCGGATATAAATTTTTTAAAAAAGGATAAAAGCGTAATGTAACACGAAGAAAAACGCGCCGACTTGGAGATTCCAGACGAAAATCCGTGTTGCTGATACGAAAAATCTGAAAGAACATACCGTCATTGCTAGAATTTCATCCGACATGTAATTCTCGATGGCTGACAGTAACTGGTGAAAATCATCATCCTCTTCTTTATAACTTAAAAGTGTGGAAGGCCAAGCGCATATCTTGAACGTGTTTTTCCTGTTCAGACACTAATCGAACATGTTTTTGATCGGAGCTACTTAATTGACTCTATGAAACTTGTTTATAGAAACTGTTTGTAACTTATATTTTTAGATATTTTTAAAATTTAATTCAGTATTTTTTGAAGACTTGTATTGCACGAATAGAGATTGTAGATAAATTTTGAATCTGTTACTATAAATTGAAAGTCTCATAGAACAAAGCAAAAACTTTTAGAGACGGTAACGAGACTATAAATATACATGTAATCTCCTGATGGGAGGTATCTGACGTTTTCTACAACCCTAGCGGAGGCGTCGCTATATTCAACACGCTTTATACTGGACTTAGAGTTATTATCTTTCGGGAGGCTTGAACCAGTCTAAACTCTTTGTGTGTCCTAGATTGTTCTCTGATTGTTCATTGCTCCCTTGATCTAAATATTTGCTGTTCTCTCGAATAATCGGGCGATGACAGAAACGTTCCCAACATGTGACGATACTTTTTCGAATTTTTTTTTACCTCTAATGTTACAATACCCCCCACCTTCTACTCGATATTCTAAGAGGGCAAATTCTTTGTTTGAACTTTGAACTTTCAAATCTAAATGGTGCTTTGGCTATAAATTTATTTTCCTTCCCTCTATCTAAAAGCCTCAATAATAATATTGGGAAACTTGTAACTCAATAATGAGAAAATCATTCAACACTAAATTATTTCGAGAGCGGTCTGCAAGGGAGTTCAAATTTGCTGGCCTTATGTTGCTGTATGAAATCAACGAAGAGGCCAAACCGTACAAGAGATAGGAGGTAGGAAAAAGATAGTAGAGTGTCCACTTGTCATCTAAGAGAGAATTTGCACTGTTAATGGACCAATTTGTGTTAACACATGCTGATATATATGTTCACATGTTAAAATTTTGCGGCGTATATTTTCTATTCATTTAAGAGTAAACCTTCATCTTTATTTGAATACTGAATCTCTCTATGCGTCTATATAGCTGTCATAAAGGTATGGGTCGCGTATGTGCGTTCATAAAGGTGAATGTGCGTCTCGCTTCAAAAATGGTGAGTGTACGTGCGTTGTGAGCGTCTAAGTTGTATTGTAGTTGAAAAAAAAAACTGTCGTAGCAAACGATAAAGCATTCCTATCTCACTCTATCTCCACCGATCGACAAAAACGTCTAAACTCTAAATCATTATTTTATTTTATTTTTTAAAAAAGGTCTAAAGAAAAATGGTAAACACAGTCCGAAGGCGGAATGACGAAGCTGGCACCTAAAATTCGTCTTCCAAGTGTTGAGACGTATTTCTAGAGACCACCCTTGCCTAGCCTACCCCCACCGGCGGCGACCGGTCGAAGCCGACGAGAATGGCTTCCCGCCTCCTAACCAAATCAGCGGCGGCGATCCTCCTCTCCCACCTCCGCCGCAGGCCGCTAAACCCTACCCTCTACCTCCTTCCTCATGGAGCCGCCTTGGCATCCCTCCCGGGGCCCATTGGCGGCACCGCCACCGACGACGCAACATTCCTCTGCACGCCGGCGCGGTTGTTCTCCTCTTCGTCCACGGCAGCGGTGTCGGAGGTGCCGATGACGGCCGATGGCTTGACGGTGGACTCTATCGCCAGCAAGGGGTGGACAATCCTCCCTGAGGCCGAGAGCGACTGGCGTAGCCACGCCGCCGCCGTCGCGCAGTCCGTCAAGGTCATCAAAAGGCGCCTCAAGGTCCAATCTTCACACGACATCTCTTGCTTAGTGCTTCCGTAAACGAAATTGGTTGAGGGATCAGTACTATTGCGCCAGGATGTGCATCGTAGGTGCCTGATTCTCTCAGGCATATGAACAAACACCTTGTGCGCGTTGTCTGAACTTATTTGAAAGTTCGATTTTGCTTGACCCGCGCGTGGTTTTTATTTGCGCAGTGGGGATCGATACTTGAGAGAGCGAAGCAAATGGCTGTGGTGTTGGAGAGATCAGACCTCTGGGATGATCCAGTTTTTGCTGGGAGAGTTAGCCGTGAGCACGGTGAGCTCATGGGCAAGATTAAGTCAGTGAACCAATTTGAGCAGGAATTGATTGAACACATTGAGATGTTAAGGCTTGCACGCGAAGAAAATGATAATGAACTTGAGACGGTGAGTACATTCGTTTGTTACATGATAAAGCATGAAACACAATATCATATTCTTTTTTCCCCTCCATGGTGCAAACTAGCTCTGTTTTATCATTTATATTACCTTTATTATGCAGGAATCTATGAGGGCTTTAGCTGATATGAGAAGAAGTGCAAAGGAAAAAGAACTCAATGCATTGCTTTCTGGAGACAATGACTCCTGCTCTTGCTTCATCGAGGTTATTTTGTGTACCATCTTAAAAAATATCAGAAAAATGCTCAATCTAGAATCTGTATGCTCGAACCATTAATGATACCTTTATGTTTTTTTGATGAGGTTTTTGTTGGCGATTCTTTATGATGATGATTTCAGGTTCAAGCAGGAGCTGGAGGCACCGAGAGCATGGACTGGGCTGCAATGGTCATGAACATGTATCAATCATGGGCTCAGAGACGAGGATACACGGTCACTGTGGTAGAAGAAATGCCTGGTGAACAAGCAGGAATCAAGGTTTTAAATATTTTTCTTATTTACTCACACCTGGTGCGTAGTTAATGATTTTCTCAAAAAGATGTTGGGCCATTTACATGTTTTGCTAGAGATGTATCCATGGGGCATAAAGTTCAGTCTCTTTCAAAACAGTTGCTTTCTAATTTCTTGGTTATATAGAAAAAGTGAATCAATACTAAACAGCTGCTATTTCCAGAGGGCTACTATCAAAGTTGATGGTGAATATGCATTTGGGTATGCCAAAGCTGAAGTAGGAGTTCATAGATTAGTGCGAATTTCTCCGTTTGACAGTGGAAAGCGGCGGCACACGTCCTTTGCTGCTGTTGCTGTAATACCTATTCTTGGGGATGGATCTACCCGATACCAAATAAAAGAATCAGATCTTCGGATAGAACGTTTCCGTTCCGGTGGTCCTGGTGGCCAGCATGCCAATACTACAGAAAGTGCTGTTAGAATTGTGCATATTCCAACTGGTATAACTGCAACATGTCAGAACGAAAGGTAATTTAAGGCCTTTTCCTTTTGATTGCAAACAGTTAACCCTATTGAATAGTATTGTTAACTTATGCAGCATAAGCTGCAGCTGTTTATTTGCCTCTTGATTGATGAGCGATTCTTGATCAAATAGAAACAATAGTTGTTGTTTTTTCTATGTCTGCGTGTTTATAAATTCTTGCTTGAGAATTGCAGATCACAACACATGAACAGGGCATCAGCAATGGCAGTGCTCCAATCTCGTCTCGATCAACTTGAGATTGCCCGTCAAGCACATATGAACGCAGAGCACACACAATCACTCAATGAAATCAGCTGGGGCAACCAAATAAGATCTTATGTTCTCCATGTAAGTTCACCATTTTGAGACTACCAGATGAAAGTAGCACACGGGCAATATTATAAGTGTGATTTTGCTATGTATAACCTCTGAGCTAGTTTATGAAGTTTGTCACCCTATGTCTATTGTATTTGCATCTTCATCTTAGGTTTGTTTTGAAAATCAAGAAAGAAGCTGCATACGATTAATTATATTCTGGACCTACATCGCTACATTGTTAATTACACATAATGTCATGTCCCTTTAGGCTTTAGCATAGCTTTTAAATGGTGGAAACTATTCATAGCATTCTTAGCTTTTCAAAACAGTGAAATGAGCTCAAGTATTCAATAAAGATGCGTGTCTCTTTGTGCAAGCACTATATTTTTTCTTTGTGCAATTTGAATTTCAAAGTACTTGATAGATTTGTATAAATAATTGATATATTTGCTTTTGGCAGCCATATCGTATGGTTAAAGATCTTCGGACGAACTATGAAGTATCTGATCCGGATTCAGTCCTGGAAGGAGATATAGATGATTTCATTTTGAACTTTTTGTCTTCATCATTGGATGAAACTGATGTAAGTGTCTGAACACAAACCATTATTGCTCTTTTCACGAGCATCAACCTACTGAGAAAGGCACTTGCCTCAAACAAACGTATCAAGACATTGTCAAAGTGATCCCAACTGGAGGTACTGCTTCGGTAATCTTTACAACACTGACAAATACAACGCCAGCTCAAACAGTGAAATACATGTGCTGAATGGTGGGAGGTTGTAAGTGCAGAAGTCCAAGCCGGTTGCCCAGGATGAATGTTATAGCCTAGCTTCATAGAATCGTAGTTAATTGTCTTATAGAAGGTAACTTAATCAGAATTCACCTCACTGTCTGCCTATAATTTACTTTGTTGATGTCATTTCTAGTCAATCCAGGACCTCGTTGCTGCACCAACCTTGATTGAGCCAGTCAATGAATAATTGATAATTTCCTCGGTTCATTGTAAAAATACAGTTCATTTTCCTGCAAATTTCGTCATATAAAAAATAGAAGAATACTTATATTGATGTAGTCCAGAATGCAGTGTCTTTTTTTTTTTGGTCGACACGCCTGGTATGCATAGGGTATATATTTGCTGGTGTGTACTGTATATAGTGTGCGTGTTATGGCATAAGTGCAGTGTACAACCAGTGTATTCTCTTTCTAGAAAAAGATTAACAACGAATTTCATGGAAATGCATTGGGATGTTCTTTAGTTGCACGTAGAAATAATTTTTTTTTCCCCTTACAGAAATGGCCACTTCACCCTTTTGAAGAACATTCAATTAATGCGCACATACAAGGGTATTTTTCCCCCTGTTCGAAGCTCCAAACAAATAAAAAAAATTGCTTATATCACTCTGGCTTCGGCCAATTGTCGGCCCTGAAATAGTACACCTGGTGCCTACATCACGCTGCAAAATTTCGGTGTAATATATCCCACTTCACACTTTCGAATAACATTCACATCGAATGTTAATGCGTACATAAAAAACTGCTCACATCACTCTGGCTTCTGCCACTTGGCGGCCCTGAACGTTGGGTGCAACAGCCGGGCAAGCACCTCGTCGTCCACGTCCAGCGGCCCGCCGGTGTCGTTCAGGACGCGTCGCACGGCGGTTGTGTTGAGCGACTCGTGCTCGAACCCGTAGAGCTTGAGTATCTGGTCGTCGGCGAAGTTGAGCGCGCGCTCCATGCCGCGAACGCACAGCGCGGCGTCGTAGCTCGCGTACTGCCCCCCGCACGGCTTGCACCCGACGAAGTGCGTGACCAGCGGCCACCGGTCGTCGCCGAGCCCCGGCGCCCACTTGCTCCGCATCTCCTCGTACCTGTCCACGATCGGCACCCAGAAGCCGTGCAGACTGTAGGATCCCTCGAGGAACGTCTTCTCGCCCCACCGGTCGCGCTGCGTCACCAGCAGGTACACGAGCGCCGACTGGTCGTCGGCCTCGTACGCCGGCCGGTCGGACAGCGCCTTGGCGAGGACCTTCCCGTACATGTCGCGCACGGGACCGCGCGGCCCCATGCGCGACCACGCGTCGAGCAGGTCCAGCGACCACTGGCAGTTGCGGATGATGAAGCTGCCGGCGTTGATGCCGAGCCAGCTCTTGGCGCCGTACACCTTCTCATCCCAGCCCGGGAGCACCAGGTTGTGGTTCGCGTACCTGCCCCACGGCGGCTCGAACATCATGTCAGTGAACACCACGTCGGAGTCCGCCCACCAGAGCAACTCCGTCTCCGGGTGCGCGAGCATGAGCGCGCGCAGCAGCGGCAGCTTCGTCCAGAACCCTGACATCTCGGCGTCGAGCACCGCGCTGCTGTAGAAGATGTCGAAGCCGTGGACGCGGCAGTAGTCCGCCTTGTTCTTGAACGCGCGGAGGAGCAGGTGGTCGCCGCCACCCGACCCTCCCCCGCACCCGCGCGGCGAAGATCCGGTGACCATGAGCACGCGCGGCCTCCCCGGTGCAACGAAGGCCGGGACACCCGGGTGGGCTCGTAGCCATTGGGCCCTGCGCGCGTCGTAGTCCGAAACGGTCGGCCCGAGCGAATACGGCGTGTCGGTTACCTGGCGCAGCGGAGGCAGCCGCCGTTGCTCCTCGTCGCCGTCGTCTGCCGCGACAGAAGGCGGCGTCGGCGGTGACCGCTCGAGGGTTGGCGCGCCGGAGGGAACGTCGCCGTCGCGACGGCCGTACTCGATGCGGATACGGGGAAGCATCAAGTCAGGCGACGTGAGCGAGAAGAAGACGAAGCAGAGGACGACGGGGATGACCAGGACCAGGGGAAGCCTTTGCTTCCGGCCTCGCCGGTTGGGCTGCTCCTGCTCCGACATCGTCGGAGTTGTTGTTCCTCGCGCACGGAGCACACCTCCACTAGAGACGATGACCTCCTTAGAGACGCGTGGACGCGTTGGCCGGGGCTTGGAAGCTTTGTTGTTTTGATCCAAAGAAGGCAACGCGCGCCGGCCAGCCGGCTTCAGTTAAGTCAGTGTTAATTAATTAATATCTGCCACTGGAGAATACATATACTGATGAATTGGCCATTTCGCTGTCACTATGATTGTTATGAAATGTACACAGTAGGTTCACGGGGTGAGAGTGACCCACCAGATGCACGTAATATCTTACCTTTTATGCTCCGAGTACATTCACCAAGTATATAAGAGACACAAGTACTATATAAGAGACACTGGTCCCTAACTTGCGTGGCCAGCTGACCCTTCAAAAATGTTTGATGCTATATATAGTATATATTCCCTTGCTGATAATAGCAACAATTACTTACACTTAGAATAGAAGTTTTACAAACCAAGACGGCACTACGGCGATATTTTTTTTTTTTGCAAGGTACGGCGATATTATTTGATGTACTAGTACTTAATTTTAGTCAAGAGCTCCGTCAGCCTGTCGCAATCCAGGTTTTCTTTAGCTTACACTGTTCGGTTTGCACCAGGTGGCCGCCCATGCATGATCGAGCATGACAGCGGGATCCCGTGCAAGTCTCCAACTAAATCCCGTGTGCCAGCAGCATGGATATGTGGCATGGATATGAAGCGTTATATTGGACAGGAAACGCGATCGACAACTAGCCGGCCGGTCGATCAATTAATATTGACCGGTGCAGGGTTTTCACCAGCGACTGGCGGGAGGAAGCACTGGCGCAGCAGCTCCGGGCGCCAGGCCGCCAGCGTACTGTGACGTCATATGTCTGTCAAACACTGTTGGATGCAACGGGTACAAATGTCCTGCTAATTTACCATGCATCAGATTTAAAAGAAGGATAAATGAGGATTCTTATCTACTCCGTATGTGCCACGCCTGCTCTAACTACTCCGATCATGACACCCTGCTCGAATTCTTCTTCCCGCCCGTCGCTCCTCCTATCGCTCGCCATCACCATCATCTTGCCCCTCTAATGGCTGTTGATGGAGACGAGTACACAACAACCCTTGCTCTTATGCATCGCGATTCACAGAGAAAGGTTACCTTGTGTCTCGTAACATATGAATTAAATAAGATCCTCTTGCAGCAAACTTACATAAACATAAGTTAATTTCGGGAGCAACATTTTTGTTTGAGTATACTACCTCTTAGACATACCCATCCTTGCTGCCATGAGGTGCAATTACTCAATGTTCAAAACAATAACGCAACATTGAAAAGGGAAAAAAATTAGAACAACGAAAAGTATGAAACATGCTCGTCACCGAGTTCACTACTTTGCTCTTAAATACACCACACTTAGTTCTGGGCTTCTGGCCTCTACCACTTGAGATCAGCCACTCAAAAATTACTCCTAACAATAGATCTATCCTTTTCAATTATCAATTAATCAAAGTTGACTAATTACATTGCATTGTAATTGTAACCTCAATAAAGGAAGAGCTAAATCATAGAAGGGAACATTCCCTGATAGTATTGTCCTTATGGCTTGCGTTACCATGGAGTCTATATTTGCAACAGAAACGTGTGCATACTAACTTGGATAGATTGACAATTGTTGGCGTTCTTTAAACCAAAAATGTAAACCATAAGTGCACTGGTCAATTGTATTTTTTTTCCTCAGAGCATTCCAACTAAGGTTTTGGTGTATGGATAGGGTAATATATAAACACAAACAATGAGTAAAAAGACTATAACTCTTTCGCAGGTTGTAAGGTTTTGGTGTATGGATAGGGTATGCCGGTCGGCACGGGGAGCGCGCCAGTCGGCGTCTTGCTGGCTAGATTTGGATAAGCACTTAGAGACGGAGGTTAAACAATTAAGGACATACCAACGGGGCATCATTTCTGCGAAATATGTGTACTAGTCGTTGGAAATTGCTGTGTTCGGGCTTTCAATCTGAGAAGAACAAGGTTATAAGGGCAAGGGAACAACGAAAAAAAAAGTACAGGAAGAGCAAACATATATATAATCTCTCTCATCTCAATGAAAAGTACAGGAGTCGCCTACGTGGGCTTGGTCGCCCTGAACGTGGGGTGCAACAGCCGGCCCAGCTCCTCGTCGTCGGCGTCCAGCGGCCCGCCGGTGTCGTCCCGGACGCGCCGCACGTCGGTGGTGTTGAGCGACTCGTGCTCAAACCCGTAGAGCTTGAGTATCTGGTCGTCAGCGAAGTTGAACGCGCGCTCCATGCCGCGCAGGCACCGCGCGGCGTCGTAGCTCGCGTACTGCCCCCCGCACGGCTTGCACCCGACGAAGTGCGTCACCAACGGCCACCGGTCGTCGCCGAGCCCCGGCGCCCACTTGCTCCGCATCTCCTCGTACCTGTCCACGATCCCCACCCAGAAGCCGTGCAGGACGTAGGATCTCTCGAGGAACGTCTTGTCTCCCCACCTGTCGCGCTGCATCACGAGCAGGTACACGAGCGCCGACTGGTCGTCGGCCTCGTACGCCCCGCGGTCGGACAGCGCCTCGCCGAGGACCTTCCCGTACATGTCGCGCACGGGGCCTCGCGGCCCCATGCGTGACCACGCCTGGAGCAGGTCCAGCGACCACTGGCAGTTGCGGATGATGAAGCTGCCGGCGTTGATGCCGAGCCAGCTCCTGGCGCCGTACACCTGCGCGTCCCGGCCCGGGAGCACCAGGTTGTGGCGCGCGTACCTGCCCCACGGCGGCTCGAACAGCATGTCGGTGAGCACCACGTCGGAGTCCGCCCACCAGAGGAACTCCGTCTCCGGGTGCGCGAGCATGAGCGCGCGCAGCAGCGGCAGCTTTGTCCAGAACCCCGACATCTCGGCGTCGAGCACCGCGCTGCTGTAGAAGATGTCGAAGCCGTGCACGCGGCAGTAGTCCGCCTTGTTCTTGAACGCGCGGAGGAGCAGGTGGTCGCCGCCGCCCGACCCTCCCCCGCACCCGCGCGGCGAAGATCCGGTGACCATCAGCACCCGGGGCCGCCCCGGTGCAACGAAGGCCGGGAACCCCGGGTGGTCTCGTAGCCATTGGGCCCTGCGCGTGTCGTAGTCCGAAATGGTTGGCCCGAGCGAGTACGGCACGTCCGTCAACTGGCGCAGCGGCGGCGGCCGCCGTTGCTGCTCGTCGCCGTCGACTTCCGAAGCAATGCGGGTACGGTGATGCGCCGTCGACGTGAACAAGAAGACGACGAAGAAGAGGACGACGGCGATGATCAGGACCAGGACAAGCCTTTGGTTCTGGCCTCGCCGGTTGGATTGCTCCGACACCATTGGAGTTGGCGTTCCTCGCGCACTGAGCACCTCCACTAGAGACGACGATGGCCTTAGAGACGCGTGGACGCGTTGGGCGGGGCTTGGAAGTTTCATTGTTGCGCGCCGGCCGCCAGCAGTTAAGTCTGTGTTTATATAGGCCAATGCCATTGGAGAATATACTGATCGGTTGGGCATTTCGGTATCATTCTAATTGTTACTGTGAAATAGATTCACCGAGTGACCCACCAGATGTATGTTATATGTCTGAACTTTTATATATAGACGACACAATGGTCCCTAACTTGCGTGGCCAACTGACCCTAGCTTCAAAAATGTTTGTTGCTGTAGGCTATTCCCTTGAACAATAACAATCACTTACATTTAGAAGAGGCCTTTTCCAGACCGAGACGGCTCTACGGCGATATTATTTGATGTACTGGTACACAATTTTAGCCAAGATCGATCTCTGTCAGCCTGTCGCAATCCAGGTTTTCTTCAGCAACCGCTCGTCATCAGATTTTGTTGGGCGTTCAGTGCATGATCGTTGCTAGCTTTAGGCGGAAGAAAAACGCAATCATATGTATTCGTTTTTCTCGAATACGTACGCAGGAGGTGCCAAGAGGCATAAGTTTTACAACGCAGGTTACACGCCCGTACGCAACACAAAGATGTTTGGCCATCGCAAAATTACAACCTCGGAATTACAAAATGGACTACTCACTAACAAGACAACCTAATTTTTTCCCTCCCGCCGCGACCCAAGTCATGACTTTCTCCTTGATTCGATCAGCCACTTGAGTTACGCTGGGGCTGCGGTCGAACATCCTATTATTCCTTTCTTTCCAGAGGTACCATGTCGTGAGCATGAACAGGCTGTGGAGTCCTTTCCTCCGTGGTCCATGAACTGAGGTCACCACCTCATCCCACCACTCTTGCAGACTGGGCGTTCCATTGTAGCGAGCCGGCCGACCCATGGGAGCACCCTCCACCATGTCGATCCTCTTCGCAAAAACGCATGACACTAGGATGTGGTCCGCCGATTCTTCCTCCTGATCGCAGAGAACACAGTGTTCCCTAGCTTCTAGTCCATGCCGTCGCCGCCTGTCGTCTGTCCAAATTCTCCTCCGTGATGCTAATCAGATAAAAATCTTGACTTTAAGTGGCACCCAAGGCTTACAGATGCGCGAGGCACCATGGAATTCAGTTCGCCCTTGGTGTAGCATGAGGTAGGCGGACTTGGATGTATATTTTTCATTATATTGGAGGACAAGCGCCAGGAGAAAGCATCCGGCCTGTCCGGTTCCAGTTTTGAACATTGGATAGTCTTACCCAGAGATGAATGTAAGCATCCGGCCTATCCGGTTCCAGAGATTGAGACATTAGTAAGACTGTAGCTTTGCTAGCTTGGTCATGGCCGCGCGCGCATGATGGAACGTGACGGCGGGATCCCGTGCAACAGTCTCCAACTAAATCCCGTGTGCCAGCAGCGTAGATGTGCCGCCAGGCAACAACACAGCATTATACGGCGCGTTCGTTGCACCCCTCTCTAAAGTTTAGACCTGTCACATCGAAGAGAATCTTACTATTTAAGAATATTTTTATTCATTTAATGACAAAACTTATGTCATGACCCCCTCTCTAAATCACGAGACAAATCTAATGAGTCTAATTAATCTATGTTTTGCTACAGTGATGCTACAATAACTATCTTCTAATCACACCTTAATTACCCTCATTAGATTCGTCTCGCGAATTCGAGCGGAGTCCTGAAATTAGTTTTGTAATTACAATATTCGTTACAAAAACACTCTAAAGTTTAGACCTCATACAACGAACACACCCATAATCGACAGGAACGTGACAACCGGCCAGCCGATCAATCGATATTTGACCGCGGCGCCGGGTTTTCATCAGTTACTGAGACCGCCGGGAGGAAGCATCGGCGCAGCAGGTCTAGGCGCCAGACCACCAGTCTACGGTGACGCCATATGTCTGTCAAACACTGTTGGATGCAACGGGTACAAATGTCCCGCTAGTCAGGCCTCCACAAGATATTAACTCATAATTTGAGTTATTAACTTTCTGGAGGCTTGAACCGGTATAACCCGATGTCTTATATATGTTTTCTATAAAAAAGAACCCTTGGTCGGCAGCAAACCAGCCAAGGAACTACTTAAGGTAGGAGCCAGCGTTCGAACCCGGGCCGGTGCAGTGAGAACACAACCATTTGACCTCGTGTCTTATATATGTCACCATCGTAGTCTTGTTCCCTCCCATAAAATCTACCATGATTTAAAAACCTCGAGCACAGCAAGCTTGCGCGTGCAAGACGACGAGGAAGGACGATGGAGGCTAACAATGTGCTTTTGATTCACACTGGTCTTATACTTCTTTTGTTTGACATTGCCATTTTAGAGTTTAGAATTTCTCTCATGTTACATTTAATTTTCACTTTACAATAGATATCTCCCTGCATACCTCTCTCATCTCATTCGCTTTTTCTTATGAGCAGTGCTATCTTTACCATATATAAAAACCTGAGTTGGTGGTGGCTGTGGTTGTTTTTTTTTTTTTTGAGGAAATACGCCCAAAAGGCTGGAAGGTTCAGTACATTTGTAAAAAGACCCTTACAAAGATTGGTAATTAAAGATGGGTCTTTAAGCAACAAACTGAGGACACAAATGAAAATAAAAGTTACATCCAGGTCCTCCTAAAATTCTAACCACCGGTGACAAGAACGAAGACCAAGCAGCCGCCGGGGAAACCAGCGCCGGAAGATGCTTCCCAGCCGAGTCTTCTGATCAAAAAGACCAATCACCAACGCCACCATCTTCGCTGGGACCAAGCAGTGTAAATAGCTTGTTGCCATAGAACCACTGCAACAAAGATGGAGGAAAGGCCTCACGATGTTCACCGTTTGCCTCGTCGGCGGTCCACCCGACGGACGCCGCAGCGTGAACACCATGCGAGGTTGAAGAAGAACAAGCCGTAGATACCGAATATGCTTCACCGGACTTGTCCAATTGATCTCCACCTAGAAAAATTTGGGGATCAGCTCAGGACGATCAACCCATTCCAGGCGTCCATGGCATCGCGTGATGGCTCCAGGACCAAAAGAACACCAACTAGAAAAGCAAATCGGCACCACCAGAGCGAGAAGAAGCAAAAGGGGAGAGTAGCACACGCCGGGGAGGAATCCGACGGTGAAAGATAAAGGCATCACGCCTACAGCCATAAAGGAAAAACAAACAGGGAAGAGAGCTCCTAACCGGCACACCAATCACCACCACTGTCTGCAACAATGGAGATGAAGCAAGACCAAGAAAGAAGCTCCACCAAAGCAAAGAAAACTAAAAACCTACACTACAGCTGTACAAGGGAGGGACCCTCACCCTACTCCACACCGGCAGCAAGCCGGAGAGGAAGGGGAGGGGCCAGATCTGGCAGGGATTGAGAAGCTTTACTGTAGCACAGAGAGAGAGAGGGCGAAAGGTTGGGGAAAGGGAAGCCTCCCCGCTCGTGGCTGTGGTTGTTGATCGACCTGTCCGCCCGTCTCCAGTCCGTATGCGCCGACAGGTGGGCCAGCCGCTTTAGAGCCTCATCCATCTTTTGCCCGTCCGCCTGACCCCAAAAAAAAAACAAACACAAAAGGTAAACTCTCGATTCCTCTCGATTCTTCTTCCCGGTCGCCACCTCTCCATCCTCCGTGCGTCCCCAGTTTCCCCGCCACTGTGGGCGCCGCCTTCTCTGTGCGGCCATGGCGCTCTTCAAGGAATCGCTCAGGCTGGAAGATCCGATTAGGCCCAACTTGGTGGATGGACCATGCTAGGAGCCCGGCCATGGCTGGAGGCCTGGAGGCACCAATTGCTCTGCCGCGCGCTATGTCACCCCACGCTCATGGTCAGTCCGCGAGGGAGGGAAAGATCTAGAGGGAGAGGCAAGAGTGACATCGAGACAGCAGTGCGCGATGAACACAAGCTACAGGGAAGGACCGAAGGCCAGAGGCATCGAGAGATTTTTTTTTTAAGCAAAGGAAGGAGAGCAACAGAGTTCTTTTTTTTTTTTAACCTCTCGTTTCTGAATATAAATGTAGTATCTGTTCGTATACATTCAAGGAGACACACCCGACTCACTCAAACGCACACGAAACTCCCCTACATCTATACTCAGAAAAACAAATGCGTCCATCGAGAGAATAAAGCACGACTGTCACCACGCGAGAGAGGTACCTGAAACTTTTACAACAACACCCCTAGCAAACTACAGAACATACCCTGGAAAAAAGAGAAAACCTCCTCTTCCAGAGAAGTCCACCGACGTCGACCGCCGACGACCGCCGACGCCGAAGCCACCTCCTGTCTTCACGCGCGAACTCCAGGCAGCCACAAGATCCCGGCACCAGTGGAGAAACAACACAGGAAGAAAACAGAAGAGGCACAAAAATCCGCCACCGCCAGCACGACCGCCGACGGCCGGAAACTCCTTCTCCACAAGCACAACTCCGGCGCCGTAGAGAAGACGCCGTCGAAGACGGGGAAGCCCGGGAGTTGTTATTCCCTGGACGCGCCGGCGCCACCGCTCACCACCACGTCCCGGACAAAGGGCCCGCCATCGGCACGAAGCCGCCGCCGGTACAGACCATCTCCACCCCAATCCAAACGGAGAGCACCACCAACAACAGCGTCCTCAGTCAGGATACAGGTGGAGCAAAAAAGCTCATCGGAAAAAACCGAGAGCAAATCTACCCTAAACCTAACTAGACCTAAGCTAGGAAGGAGGTATATACAAGCCAGACGTCGAATCCGTGGATTCCCATCCCCTCCGGTGCCGGCGAGGCCACCGGAGACGGGGAAAATCCAGCGAAATCGACGCCGGCAGAGAAGCTCGTCTCGGTTCGCCTTCCTGCTACAGTACAGAGAAAAGAGGAAGACTCGAGAGAGAAATGAATTCGTAGGGAGAGTTGGCGAAGAAGAGAGACTAGCAACAGAGTTCTAGAGAGGAGCAGGTTGGGCCGGATGAGTAGCACAAGGTGGAGAATAGGCCACGTCTTCATGAGAAGGTTCTAGAATTAAAAAACAACAAGAATTGATTTATTTTTTTATTTTTTTTACAAATTGACTCATGTCTATTCAACTAATAATATCTCGGTTCTCCAGTCAAAAAAAAAAAAAAACTCGGTTCTTTTCTTGCATAAACAACGCTGGGTTCTTTTCTCTATGACGCCATGCATGATATTAACTCTTATTTGTTCATTCCATCCATCAAAGCATGTTGTAAGATTTCAAATGAAAAATATTGCCATGAAAATTGATCTGTTTGCTTGCATTACAGTTTGCACTGGTAACCTCCACTATGTACATTTTATCATGTATTGACCATTTGGAGTCGAAAATAATCTGACGGTGGGCAATAAGATGCTTTAAAGGTGTTTATGATGGAACATTTTCTTAATTTTTCACATCTGTATCATCATTTTCCTTTTTGGTTTGCAATTCCCCGTAGCGTTAGCACGGGCATCATACTAGTACTTACAAAAGGAGTAGGTTGTTTGGTTCTTTTAGGATCAAATGGATAAAGTGAGTTGGGCTTCGATACGGCCTGAATCGCAATTGCATATAAACTGAGGCCCAAATAACACATGGCTGGGTCGAGAAAAATGGTCAGCAAAGGCCCAGCTTGTTGAAACTTCGTGCATCAATCATGCAGACATGTGCTAGACTCTTCTCCTCCCCTCTCGCCCTCGCTACAGTGCTCCAGAGGCGAAAAGGAGGAGACCTCGTTCCGGCGGCGGCTCCCCTCGATCCCCTTCCCCTCCGGCGGCCCGCATGGCGTCGGAGGGTCGGGGGGTCGGCGGAGCTGCCGTCCGGCCATCCTATAGCTACTTGTATAGCTAGTAGGTTAGATTTCCCCATGCTAGGGTTAGGGTTGACGGCGTCGTCCTCCTTCGCGGCGACGGCGGCCGTCTTTTGCTTCTCCCTCGGCAGATCCGAAGATGGTGTCGTCGGTGGTGGCGGCAAGATCGACGGTGAGGCCCTGTGGAGCTGGTTTCCGGTGCCGGATTCGAGACGGTGGCCGGCTTTTGTTCCTCCCTCGGCGAATCTGTCGGTGGTGGCGTCGTCTGAGGCTGCTACTCGCTTGACTAGCTCGAAGGTGAGGTTGGTCGTTTTGCTTTTTGGCGAAAGGGAAGTTCCTGGCATCCCCGATGTCGGGCTGTTTTTCCGGGCTGCTGATTTGGTCGGCGGCTGCGGACTGTTGTTCCGGTCGTTGGCTGTTTGGCCGGCGGCGGCGGATTTCCATCCTTTAGCTAGGGGATGGGAGCTTTTTATTCCCTTGTGTGGATTTTGGTCTCCTGTCGATTTGGATCTGCCATGGAGGCGACAGGCGTCTGGTCCCCATCGACGGGTTCAAGCAGCGGCCGACGGCCGCATTCTAGCCAGGGCGTTCATCGATCTATGGCATGTCCGTTGGGTCATGCTACTGATGGCTTTGTCAAAATTTGTTGATGCTTCGCCTGTTGGGGTTCCGGCTTTGAGCTTCCTCCTCGTTGATGTTCTTCATCGTCGACGATGGAAACGAGACGAGCAGAGGCGGTTTCGAGCGGCGGAGAAGGCGATGAGCTCCTGTAGAGGTTCTTCAATGTAATTTTCTTTTCTTTCAGGGGCTTTGGTACAAGGGCCTGGATGTAAACTTACCTAATTATATTTAATAAAATCCAACCCTTTCTCAAAAAAAAAAAAAGAAACTTCGTGCATCAGCGCTGGCGGCCGGCTGGCCATGTCGGTTAACATAACGTATTTTATCAGTGCTCATTTCTTTTTAAAAAAAATGCGATACTCGTCTCTTTTGATATGCAACACTCGCATGGTTTTTGAGTGTTTGTTACGAGGGAAGAACAATGTACACAGATTTTAAGCCAGTGCACATGGGCAATTAAAGCCGTGGAACCCTAAGCTGCATCGAGATTTGGCACCTGCACTTCTATAAATTACCTGATCAGTATTTTAATCGTGATCCCTTGGGCACACAATCCTGACAGACTTATGTTAGTTTGTATATACAATTCAGACTTGATAGGCATAAAGAGTAGAATGAGTTGAGAGAGCAACAGACCCCGTTCTGCGAGCAAAATCGGAGGCCGAGAATCATTTGCCACTACGTGTAACGTCAATATGTCAGGAGACGTCCGTTGCTCATGAATTCAGTATCGATCGGACGGAGCCGCTGTTTGTGTAACGTCGTCAATCTGTGAAATAATATTTTTTTTCTGAACGGAAATTTTCGAACAATTTTGCGATACTACGTACGAAGCAGAGCGTGGACATGCTAGAATTCATCACAACAGAGGCAGCACATTTGTGCATGCATCAACGAAGAAACGAAATCTGTCTGTAAAGCATATTTTCCTGGTACAAACAACGCTCCAAAAATTCTCTTCTCACCAGTGCTGAGCGGCCCTGAACGACGGGTGCAAGAGCCGTCCGAGCTCCTCGTCGTCCGCGTCCAGCGGCCCACCGGTGTCGTTCCGTGCGCGCCGCACGGCGGTGGTGTTGAACGACTCGTGCTCGAACCCGTAGAGCCTGAGTATCTGGTCGTCGGCGAAGTTGAGCGCGCGCTCCATGCCTCGCGCGCACCGCGCGGCGTCGTACGTCCCGTCGTCTCCCCCGCACGGCTTGCACCCAACGAAGTGCGTCACGAGCGGCCACGCCTCCTCGCCGGCGGCGGCCGCCCCGCCGGGCTTCCCGTTCCGCCGCAGCTCCTCGTACCGATCGACGATGTCCGCCCAGTAGCCGTGCAGGGCGTAGGAGCTCTCGAGGAACGTCTTGACGCCCCACCGGTCGCGCTGCGTGACGAGCAGGTAGACGAGCGCCGACTGGTCGTCGGACTCGTACGGCCTGCGGTCGGAGAGCGTGTCGGCGAAGATCTTGCCGTACTTGAAGCGCACGGGGCCGCGCGGGCCGAAGACCGCCCACGCGTGGAGCAGGTCCAGCGACCACTGGCAGTTGCGGATGATGAAGCTGCCGGCGTTGATGCTGAGCCAGCTCTTGGCGTCGTACACCTTGTCGTCCCAGCCCGGGAGCACCAGGTTGTGGCTCGCGTACCGGCTCCACGGCGGCTCGAACAGCATGTCCGTGAACACCACGTCGGAGTCCATCCACCACAGGAACTCCGCCTCCGGGTGCGCCAGCATCAGCGCCCGCAGCAGCGGCAGCTTCGTCCAGAACCCCGTCAGCTCCGCGTCCAGCACCGCCGTGCTGTAGAAGATGTCGAACCCGTGGATGCGGCAGTAGTCCACCTTGTTCTTGAACGCGCGGAGGAGCACGTGGTCGCCGTCCGGGTCGCTGCACCGCCGCGGCGCCGAGCCGGTGACCACCAGCACGCGGGGCCGTCCCTGCGCGACGGTGGCCGGGAACTGCGGGTGCTCGCGGAGCCATTGGGCCCGGCGCGTGTCGTAGTCCGTCGCGGCCGGGCCCAGCGAGTACGGCTCGTCCGTCAGCTGCCGCGGCGGCGGGAGACGTTGCTGCTCACTCCCAGAGCTCGCTGCCGGAGACGGTGGCGGCGGAGATGGTGGCGGCGGCGGAGATGGTGACGGTGGTGGCGGCGATGTCGCCTGGTCCGCTGGCGCCGCGCTGTATCGAACTTCGCGGGAGCGACCGTACTCGATGCGGATGCGGGGGATCGCGAAGTCGGACGACCTGAACAAGAAGAGGACGCACGGCGCGACGAACAAGAAGACGATGGGGATGACGAGCGCCGGGAGCGACCGTTGCTTCCGGGCTCGCCGGTCGGATGCTTGCTCCTGCTCCTTCATCGTCGCCGCCGGGAGGAGGCTGAAGTAGCACTGAAGGTTTGCACTAGCTACGAGTGAGTGATCCTAAACAGAGGCGAATGGAAGTCTCTTTGTAGCAGTTGACTGACGGAATACTAAATGCACGCGGCAAGCGAGCGATGGAGTCCATAGTATTGTCGGCGACCTCGAGACTCTACAATGGTAAATCGATGGTCATTTATCTCTGTCACGCTAACCATTAAACATGGTAGATGCACGCGTACCATATTATTCCTGAATTACGTTGCCACACAACGGTCCAGAAACAGAGTATACACTACGTTCAGTGCCGTTTGTTTTGGCGGCAATCCAAAGCTCAGTAGTAACTATTTGTGCTGCTACAACCAGGTTTCCCTTTTTCGCCTTCATCATCAAATCGTTTCCGTGCTCTTTCATCATCAACAGCTAGCAATGCAGGAGTATTAGAGCAAGTATAGTGAAGCACATTCAGCCGGCGAAATGAATGACCACGTCACGAGAATCTGATGTGGGAGAGAAAACAGGAGAGAGAACCGGATGGGCGACTCGCTCGTCGCTCGCTGAAGCAGCATAACCGAGACTAAGCCAACGCTTCCCCCTCTCCCATTGGTTATCGGACCATGCAAGCATTAATTCTGTAGCCAACCTCTCCGTCAGTCCACAATATGCACCGGTTCTCTGGAAGGCTCAAAGTGAGATGGCCGTCGCGTTCCGCCAGCAGCCGACGAAATCATTATCCCTGCTCACTCGAGCCCAATGGAAGGAAGCAACAAGGTTGGTCGGGGCGCCATTTTTGTGTCGGTGCAGCCGGATCCGTGCTTGTTTGCGCGTGGTATTTTCTCGGTTAGTGTCTTGAAGCCGATCTGCTGATTCGTGAACTAGCAAGCTGGTATGTACACCATACCAAAATGGTTGACTTGAGAATGATACGGTGGTTAATCAATCGTAGTACAGTACTATGACAGTATTAAATAGCTAAAGCAAGGTAGGAGTAAGTTGGAATCTTCAATGTTTCTCATTGTAGTATTGCTCGAGCCTTGCATTGCTATCAGAAGCGTGCAGTTGCCGCTTGTGAGGTTTGAGGTTAGCGTACGGGGTTTGGGATTAAGGCTCAGGGGAGGTGTGTTTCCCAAACTTGACTGAGGCTAGTTTCTACTCCCTCCGTCCCAAAATAATTGTCATTTTAGCACTCGGCACGGAGATTAAGAAAAGTTGGTAAAAGTAGGTGCTCAGAAAACAAGAAGGAGAGAGATAGAGATAGAGGTGTATTGGGAAGAGAGAAAGGTGCATCGGGAAGTGAGAATGACAATTATTTTGGGAAAACTGGATGAGGCTAGGATGCCAAGTAAACTGGGACGGAGGGAGTATTGTATGGCTTAGAAGTTTTTTCGGGGAGGCAGGTTACGGTCGTAGGGCGGCAAGGTTAGCGAGATGCGAAATCACATCTGAAAACGAGAGCGGGAGCCGGCGAAGAAGAATCATTGCTCATGGTCGCTTCATACACTCCTCATTCGGTATGGCCTAACAATGAAACGGTTGCCTCTTTTTCGATTACTGAAATTGGCTGAATCTCATGCCAATTCGTCTAAAAAAATAGTAAAAAAAAAACTGGCAACACGTGTATACAATGGCGAGTTTGGAGATGGACCACTGGCGATCTCAGCCCGGCCTGCATGCTTCATGCGAGGCGCCGGCGGCCGGCAGTCCCCACTCCACAGCACGCCGGCCAGCCGGCTGGTCAAGCAGCATCCAAATGTATCAGTTTATTTTAGCGCATTCAAGAAACTTGAAAAAGACACGGACGTGTACTCCAGTACTCCATCCACCCGTAGTATCGTGTGCTTCTCCAGAGTCACAGGGTGTTTAGGTGCACCGTGTCGTGTGGAGCCTGGGAAGAATAATCCTACACAGGTTTTTACGCCGGTGCACATGGGCAATTAAAGATGCATCGAGATTGGAACCCGCAGTTCCAGAAGCTCAGTAGTCGTGATTCCCGTTCCTGCTTGCTAACCTGGCTACGCACCACCGGATCCCAACCATGGTTTGACCCTTGCCACACGATCAACAGCTAACAAGAACGTGAGTGATGCTGCCATACTGCTCTGCCGCAGAAATACGAGTCAAACACAAACGCCAAGAATACCTTGCATTTTATCAATTGCATGGTGCGATCTCGCCATCCCGATAGCAGCAATGACAGAGCACCACTTACCCAGGCCGGCCACCGACCGGCGAGCCGGTCACCGGCGGCACCACCACCGCTGCACCCCGGCATGCCGCGCCGTCGCGGTCATCCTCTTCCTCCTCGTCGTCGGCGCCCTCTTCGTCACTCTGAACCTGAGCACCTCCGACATCGTCACCCTCCCGCGCATCCGCCTTGAGTTCAACAGGCCCGTCGTCGTCGATACAGACGTCCCGGCGCCGCCGCCTGCCGCCAGCAACACAAGCGACGACGACGAGGACGGCGGCCTCCCGCCGCCTCGGCAGCTGACGGACCCGCCCTACTCGCTGGGCCGCGCCGTCCTGGACTACGACGCGCGCCGGTCCGCGTGGCTCGCCGCGCACCCGGAGTTCCCGGCGCGCGTCCCGCCGGGCGGGCGGCCGCGGGTGCTGGTCGTGACGGGCTCCGCGCCGCGCCGGTGCCCCGACACCGACGGCGACCACCTGCTCCTCCGCGCGTTCAAGAACAAGGCGGACTACTGCCGCGTCCACGGCCTCGAGGTGTTCTACAACACGGCGTTCCTGGACGCGGAGATGTCCGGGTTCTGGGCGAAGCTGCCGCTGTTGCGGACGCTGATGCTGGCGCACCCGGAGGTTGAGCTCTTCTGGTGGGTGGACTCCGACGCGGTGTTCACGGACATGCTCTTCGAGCTGCCGTGGGACAAGTACGCGCCCTACAACCTCGTGCTCCCCGGCTGGGAGGCCAAGGTGTTCGAGGAGCGGAGCTGGGTCGGCATCAACACCGGCAGCTTCCTCATCCGCAACTGCCAGTGGTCGTTTGACCTCTTCGACGCGTGGGCGCCGATGGGGCCGCGGGGGCCCGTGCGGGACAGGAACGGCGAGCTGTTCGCCAAGGAACTCGCCGGGCGCCCGCCGTTCGAGGCCGACGACCAGTCGGCGCTCGTGTACCTGCTCGTCACGCAGCGCGGCAGGTGGGGGGATAAGACGTTCCTCGAGAGCACCTACGAGCTCAACGGCTTCTGGGAGGGGATCGTGGACAGGTACGAGGAGCTGCGGCAGAAGGGGAAGGCCGGCGAGCTCGGCGACAACCGGTGGCCGCTCGTGACGCACTTCGTCGGGTGCAAGCCGTGCCGGAGGTACGTGGACAGCTACCCGGCGGACCGGTGTCGGCTCGGCATGGAGCGTGCGCTCAACTTCGCCGATGACCAGATACTCAAGCTCTACGGGTTCGAGCACGAGTCGCTCAACACCACCGCCGTGCGACGCGGCAAGGACGAGACCGGCGGGCCGCTGGACGCGGAGGACCTGGAGCTGGGCCGGCTGTTGCACCCCAAGTTCCGGGCGGCCAAGCCCACGTAGGCGACTCCTTGTTGTTCCTCAGAGTTTCTGTTTGCTTTTCCTTTAGTTTTTCTTTTCAATTTTTTTCCTTGTTCTCTCTCCCTTGTTCTTCTTAGACAGAGAGCTCAAACCCAGCAATTTTCAAAACACATATTTTTGCAGAGGTGTTGGCGCATGGTTATATCCTTAATTGCTTAACCTCCGTCTCTAAGTTCTTCTGATTTTTGTATTTGTAACTTAGTATTATCAGATTAATAAATCGGCACTGGGAACATGACAAGTGGCGTGAGTATGCGCACAACTTGACGGTGAAGTGATAGATTGGAGGCGGTCGTGCACATTGTGTAAAAGCGGTAGATCCAACTTTTATAATTTCTTGTCCAGATACTAAACATTATCTATATTTTACACGCCCACTCTAAAATTATACACACCGCCATCTGGTGGCGCGGCATCGAAATGCAGTTTTTTTTTTTTTTTTTGGATTTTGCTTCAGGCCTTGAGCTGCTGCGACAAAGTTCATAAAGGTACGACGTCAAGCTACTGTATATTTGGGAAAACCAGAGATTCTACGGAATTCAAAGCCACATCTCGGACAACCTATTTAGATCGTAATGTAATCAACGCAACCGAACCAAAGAAGCAAAAAACCACTTGTGCAGGAACATCAAATGACAACCACTGAGCTAGAGGCCAACTAGATACGTACTACGTACGAAAGAAAAAAAAAAGCTTCGGATTCCGCAGGCACACAGAAACAATTGCCCCAGGCTATCCGTATGGATACAATGCCAACCCATTATGGACTAAATACAGCCGAATGAATCGATTACACATTTTTTTTCCTTTTATTGCTGATGTCCTGGAGTCTATACAATAATCTGGCAGGGCATTTCCTCCACCACCTCTACAAACTAGCATTTTTCCTGTGATAAGGCGCTCATTGCCTAATTGTAAGAATCACTTAGTCTTGACAAAAGGGATCAAATGGTCAGCTGTATTAGTTGATATCACTTGCATCAAGTTAGCCTACAACACATTCTTTCTAACCTGAGAACTACTTGAGTAATTCCTATTAACAAAATTATGCCTCAGCACCACGCAGAATCATCTCAATGGATGAGGCGAAATTCTGTTAGCATGTCAATTAGGCACCGAACACAGTGACAAAAAGGTTTGTTCAATCCAATCAGCGAGCTTGCTAATCTTTTTGGTCATTTCAGTGCTCTTTGAAAAGTAAGACTGGGCATTGTCGATCATCACAGTGGCATCATGTCGGACAGCCTCCAGAGTTCTGTAGTAATTATTCTCAAGTCTTGTCTTGATCACCTCCACCGAAAATTGAACAGGAAACCTATGGCAACAATCGTGAACACAAGATCAAAAGAATTATTTAACACGAGTGTTACTATTCAATAATCATAAATGCAATGCAACAGAGATTTGTATGTTTCGTGTGGGAATCTCCTAATATTCTATGTAATCAGTAATAATGAGAAAACAATAATATACAGTTGCAAGCAGTAATAATCAGAAAACAATAATATACAGGTGCATGCAAATAACAAGTTTGCAGACATTGGTTTGGATATTTTTACCAACCTTTTAATAAAAATATTATCTTAGGTCATAAAATTCCATGAAAAACTCTCGTATCATTCATTTACTACAAATTTACAACAGTCAAGTCATCTGCAACGAAAACAAGAATTACCTGTTTACGAAATCAGATTTCTCAGCAACCTTATCCAACTTTAAAACACCATACCGATCCTGAAAAATCATAAAGATCGTAAACGATTAAAAAGAACTGTACACGGGTAACAAAAAAAAGAGTAAATAGTTGATAATAAATCAAATTCACCTGATTCCTACGAGACATTTCCTGCAAATTTTCCAATTTTGATAACAAATTATCTCTAATATCAATATCAATATGTGGATGTTTCCATGGAACCCATAAATTGCCAACATCATGGAGTTCCCAAGGGCTATGTGGGTGATCCGAACCATCATTCTTATACTGTATGACATATTTTTCCCACGGACTATCCGGAAAATCAGGTGATTTAGGCTTTACTGCCGACACCCTTCCCTCCCACCAAGTTCCTCCTTCCTCTCCCTCATTCCTCCACCAAACTTTGCACTTATCTCTAAGGGTCCAGTTCCGCTCCATGGCAGCTTCATACCTTGTTCTTTCCACAAGAAAATCTGGGAAGTTAGCGAGCTCAGGCAAGGTGATCGTAAATGTTTTGCCAAATCCATTAGATGTCCTATCGACAAATTCGATAGTTAATTTACAGCTACTTTCACCAGACCCTCTGAAAGTAGTGTAATCAAGATGCCGAATTTTGCAAAGTTCTGCCGCTTTAAGCCCTTTGATCCCATTCCATGGGCAGAAACATGATGAACGAATTAGTTCAAGATATTCTTCATGACCCTACAAAAATAGAAAGACCAAAAACTATAATGATAACAAGTACAACATAAATACTATCCAATGAGAGACTATGGTGCATATGTTTGTCTACCATTCGTAAGTAACAAAAATGAAACATTTGAGAGTAACATATTACCTGTCCCAAGTACATAACCTCATCGCCGAGTTGAGGAATATAACGGTAGCTCTCTTCATGCTCACACAACATCAACCACGAATACTTTGAGGATTCCTGGCGCCTTTTCCCTGGTAGATGTGTATCAGTAAAGTCACAGTTATCTCTTTTGTTCCTAGCAGACCTTAAACCAACAGTTTTTGAGGTTGGTCTGCACACTTCAAGCGCATCTGTGTTAGTTCGTCTTCCACTAGTTGATGCTCTGTGCGAACCATAAGAACGTTTCACTTGAGAAACATCATCCTCTGTTGTGCCATCGCCAGAGTACACAGATGACCTCCTTGAGCTTCTTCGCAATCTACCGCTAGCAGCTGTAACAGGACTGGATTCTGGGGGTTGATACCCACCATCATCATTGGAAATAGAAGTGCTATCCTCATTTGTACATTCATCTGAATCCATTTTTTTCTTGTTATTTGATTTTGATCTTGTATATACTGCAGTGTACCTCTCTGCAGAATCAAAATTTATTGCATCATGTACACCAGCGTTTTCATTATCTGTGCATTCCTGAAAACTTCTGGATAAGTTATGGAAGTCAGCACTCCTATGTTGATCGATGGCAGAATCCTCATCATGCTGCTCAGAAACTTTAACATGCTCTGAGTTTGTGATGTTCCCTACTGTAGTAGTTCTTGATTTGTCTGATACATTTGCTTCATCTGCAAAGCCTCTTGACCTGATTTTCAGTTTCAACGATTTAGGCTGAGAAGTATTGTTGATTTGTTCTGTGTTATTCTCTCCATCTGCACAAGTATTATTGTTGTTAGTTATCTTTTCTTTATCTAGCAAACTATCTCCGCTATACTCAGCAGTACTGTGGTTTTCCTGAATTTTATCCAGATTTATTGCTGGTTGGATGTCATCACCGTATTCATGAGGCATCTCAAGTGAAAAAGCATTATTTGAAGTGGGTCGCATGCCTCCTGCTGAGTCACTGTACTTGATACGCTTTGATGATCGCATCTTAACCTCACCCCACTTGATTGAGTTATTACTGTGAATAGTAGAAACATCATGCAGCCCAGAGGTTCCAGCTTGCATTCCATCTGTCATTATTTCAGGCTTGCAAGCAGAGGAATGTCCAGGCTCAATAGTTAGTTCTGGCTCAACTGCTTCATGATTAGCTGTAGCACGCAACATCACTTCTTTATTCTGAGTTGAGGATTCTGCTTTTCCACTTCCCGAAGGAAATTCACCTTTTAAATTGTGCCGTGGTATCCTGAGGACTAATTTTCGATTCCCAGGATTTCCCTTACTTTCATCCAACCTAGAAGATTGTGTTACATCTTCGGAGTCATAATGAATGTTAATCTCTCTGCCAATTCTTAGCTGCCCATTCCGTTCAAACTGTTCAGCTTCAGTGCTATCCGTGTTTATTTCACTGTCTGAGAAACTGCCCTCTGAGTCATCTTCATCCTCTTCTGTCGAAGCTCCCATCTTTGATAAAAAATTGCGTGCATTGCGAGCAGCACGCCGCTGAGGTCGCAAGCCCCGAGATTTAGGGGATCTTTTCCTTTTGCTAGAACGACCATTCCTAGACTTCCTAACTCTATGTTGTCTTGAAACTGTAGCAACCTCATGCTCATCCAAATTTCTTTTCTTTACTCGCCGACCAGATGAAGTAACAAGATCAGTCTGTAAAACATGTAAAAAAGGAAAATAAGTCAAATATTTCGAAGGCGCATAAAAAAAACATAATGATCTTGAGAGTGTCACTTACTTCAGATTTTTTCTTCTTTCTTCTCGATCTGCGGTTATGAGCAGCACTAGTAGGATTATCCATATCAATTTCTGCACTTGAGTATGAAGCGCCCGAGGAATCACCACTCAAAATCTCCTGTTCTCCTTCACTAGAATACTCATCCATGCCGTTGTATTCAGAATCAGTATCATCAGAGATAACTTCGTTTTCTGGTTCAAGCTCAAGGAAGTCTGTCATCTCTGGAAGTGGTTCCCACCTATCCGGATCAATAATCGGGATGGTTTGGTATTCTCCAGTGGTTGCATTGTAAGTTGGGCCAACAGCAAAATTCACAGAGGGAGGTCTCCACTCAAGACCAAGGGTACCTAACCGGCGTTTCTGGTACATACTCTGAAAGGGCTCCGGATATGGAATCATACCTGCAATTACACAATAACCATCACCAAATTGGGATTGACTAGTAAAACTACTAGAGGGTAAGGATTTATGGGCAGTTACATACTAGAATCGCACAAAAAGTCTTGCAAATTCCTTCTGTATGGTATTAGTTGTGTTTCCTGCATGTAAAAGCCACATAAGGAAATGTTTGTACCTCATTATATCAAAAGGCATTGATACATAACTGCTCAGAAACATATTGATAACATGTGATCATAATGATATAAAGGCTGTCAACAAAAGTTATTAAATCTGGAAGGTGCTAGAAAGCCTCCTGGATGCCATGCTGATGGCATATTAAACCATATGTAGCACAGTAGCAGTAGCAACACTTGGAGGCAGTTGAAGTGTTGGCAAGCGATAGCCAAGCTCACCTGACCGCCTCAATGCCAAGCCAAAATCATAATAACCATACTTCCAATATTATTCTAGCAGGGGAAAAAAAACAGCTGACCAATTGTATACTTTAAGGAATGGCAGCTCCTGCCATCAGCATTGTGATCCTCTATTTCTACATGTGTTTTTATAATGTTTTAATTAAAACCAGATTTGCCTTGCATATTATTCTCCGAAAACTAGTAGGTACTGACAAAAGACTATAAAATGCCAGGATTGCAGATCATCTGAATAACATTATTTCAATAACGACCCACACCATGAATTTCCTTAAAAGAAATACACATATAAATGAAACTACTACTCATTAATCAGATTTACAGTTAATGAACAAAATTACTCAATTCATAAAAAAAAAGTAGGAAATGGGATAATGGGATAAAATTAATAGAAAACCGAGTATAACCCTTGCACATTCAGTGAATGAATCTAATCAACTTGTGCAAAATTAAACAGATTCTTCTTTCACTTTCAAACAAACCTGATCAATAGCACTTCCATTTGTGTCTCGGATAAGGGGCCGGTAGTCTCCAAGGAAGAACTGTCGGAGACCATTAGTGAGTAGTGAGCGTACAGAAAGCATAAAAAGTGGGAACTTCCCGAAATGTAGGAGGTACCTAGTGCAAGCATATTCTAGTACAGTAAGGAAATTCTATAAGCGAGCTGCTGCAGGCACTTTTGATAGAGTAAATTTATGGGACTAAAACGCATATGGTGGATAATTTGTCAAATGCCCCTACGACTCTACCAGATTACAAAGTTATACATGGCCAAACAAATTGAAAAATCCAACCAATCCATTCCCCCCTCAAATGATTTACAGTCACTGGGAGGGATGGTCGCAGTTTGCATGGTTGCGAGTGCACAGAGATTAGCTTGCAGCAGACAGCCACACTAATAGCATGATATTTCAGTGGCAACTAGTGTACCTGATCATATTTCGCGTCCTTCTGGGACTCGCCTTGCCCTGTACCAATAATGAATATCTGGCCAATTTCGTCGGACAGAATAAGTGATGTACCATCCCTAAATGACCATCCAGCACATAAAGAAGACAAGGCACAAATAAATTAACTTAGATTTATTAACAAAACAAAAGTAATTTATCAACGGTGCAAAATTTCAATTTGACACGATCATTATGTACTATGGATGTTAACATGATCACATCAAACTGAAAAGAGAACAAGGGACTGCGGTGACCCAAAAAATAAAATAGAGGGGGGGGGGGGGGGGGGGGGGGGGGGGCAATTTGGCCATATTTCAGAGTCCCAGAGGTGGATTGGCACCATATGGTAGTCCTACATGAGAGTTGCATATAAACATTGGGGTATCAATTATACAAAAGGGGTTTAACCCTGTAGGAAGCAAGGACACAAGCTCTTAAGTGTCAGACATCTATTTTGACTAGGGATGACAACCTTCAGTGGTTACTTGACTAAGAAAACTTTGATTATAATGGCAAGAATCTACTAAAGATTCATAATGAATCTCAAGATATCCCTAACGTATGCTAAAGATACCTTAGCATGCACAAAAGTAGTTCAGTAGAGAAGTCGATTTGAACAGGAAAAGAAACTTGAAACTTACGGAGAGAACTTTCCATCAACTAGCTTAAAATGGCCAGTTTCATATATCTGTACAGGTCTTCCTTCCCATATCTGGTATAGAAAATTATATTAGATTTTCAGGAATTGAGATTGTGATAAATAAAGGCATCAGGTTAAGAACATACATCCCAGATGATTGTCTTTCCATCGTAACCAGCACTCATAGCTATACGAGGGTTAAATGGATGGACATCAAGAACAAATGTCTGTTAAGAATGAAGTTGATCAAATTTAACGATGTGACGAATAGCGTTTCCTAGACTTTATGCCAACACAAAGTATATAATTAAGAAAATCGAAAAAAAAACAATGAGCTATGTTTACCGATTCCTTATGGCCAATCAATGAATGCACCAAACTACCATCAGAAGCATTCCATACACAAATTCTGCAATCTGGAGGACATATGACCCAGGTAAGGTAAATGAATACAAATGATAATGTTTATAAAATAACTGTGAAACAATAAGAATTAGTGACCGGTGGCAGAGGGTGGGCCCAAACCAATGGGGAGCCTATTGCTGCAGTGCTTCATAAACTGGGTGGTGGGTGGCTTTGGCCAATTCGCCTATTGTAGATGGCTGGTGACCACTGAAGACTAACAGTGAATTATGCATTGAGGTGGGGTGTGTGTGGGTGTGGTGGTGGTGGTGGTTGTGGGGGGGGGGTGTTCAGTTTGGCCTCCACGTAGTTCCGCCCGTGTTTGTGACGTTTCTAAAATAAAATCCAATCAGAAAAATACAGCGATAAAAAAGATGCAGGTAATCCCTAATACAAATCCATCAGGACATTGATATGGTCTTCAATAAGACACATTGACTAAATATATCTGTGAAAGTATATTATTTTAGATGGCAAGATCTATATATTGATTTTCGAGTGGTCAGAGCTATATATTATGAATGTATTTCACAATGAATCTACCATCATCAATCTCATGTTTTTTATCTATATAATTTTTTAGCTATTGAGGGTCAAAGCAACAAATGTTTGGCTTAGAACAAAGATAAATGGCGCCCTAGTATGGATCAGAGGTAGTAACTAATAGTTGTGGCAATCAATAGATAATGTCTTTTAAGGAAAATACAGTGAACATGTGGGAAAGGATTTCATTACTTAGCAATAACATTACTATGTGTTGCTCCTACATAGGACTCAGGGTGCATCTCATTTTTTTTTCTCTTTTGGAATCTGACACAGGGTACATGTAAGAATTTGGAACGGCTGCAAGAAAGAACATGAATCCACTACTAGGATTGCTGGGCATACGGTGATCAAAAAACATGAATCCACTACTAGGATTGCTGGGCATACGGTGATCAGACAAACTACAATGGCAAAAGTAATTCAAAATCATGTAATCCACTTGTTTAGACACAAAATCAACATGAGAACTTCTCAAGGATTGGGCCTTCCTATTTAATTAAGAAACTTAATCAACATGAGAACTTCTCAAGGATAGGGCCTTCCTATTTAATTAAGAAAACTCTTTCATGAGTAGCTTGAAGACGTAAGAAATATTTCGCATACCAAAATGACAAACAAATTAAATGACTATGAATGTACACATTTTTGAAATAAATAGGAGCAAATAGTCGTATCAATGTGATAACAGTGAAAATCCATGAAGCAATGGACCAAACATACCCATGATAGCAGCAAGCACAAAACGGTTGTCCAGACTCCAAACAATCATATTGACACCACGTGGAGTTGGCTGATATCTCTGACGAGGACCGCCTCGAGGTGGTTGAGGAGCCATTGGAGGTGGAGGAACTTTAAGATGGTAAGCACGTGTCCACCGCCCAACCTTTCCCTGATCAATGCATGAGCCAGTTAAGCATTCGATGGAAATATAACATTAAAAAATACACTGATGATAAACTACAGTTGCACATGTACACATGGATATACTGCTAACGAGCCAGTAAACCTGCCTCAACCATTATACCAGGTATATCGTTACAACTAACTGCTGCAACAGAAATGTAGCATGAACAGTGAATCAGAAAATACGATGGGCAGCTTTTGAGGAACGATTATTACTATTGTAGTGGTAGCAGGAATGGGCAGCTATGAAGGTCCTCATATATTATTCATGAACTTTTTTCAAGAATAAAATTGTAGAGTTCCAGGGTCCGTTATCTTACATGTGACCTCCGAGATCGTGGAACCCATATAATTGCACTGCCATCACGGGAGCAGGTAACAATATTATGTGTGAACCTAGCAAAAGGTGAAAAACTTGGTTAATGTAGAATGTTGAAGACCACGCGGCACCTTTGACACAGGTTGGCAACTAAAGAACTGACTGAGCTAAAGAAACTACATAAGGACATCTAGAACGAGTATAACAAAACCATAAAAGTACAGAAATACTGACCATGAATTTCTTAGCTTAAGGCTACTTTCTTCCTTAGTTGTGTGACCGGTATCAGACGAAAAAGATCTAGAAGCCACAGCACATCCACTAAATTGCACATAGTTCACATCATTTTCGTGCCCAGATAATAGATCCATCTCATGATTTGGTTGATCATGTTCCTCTGAAGAACTCTTGCAAGCATTCCACACCTGAAAGCAACATTTCTGATGAAAAGGACAATTCACCTTATAATTGTAAAATCAAAGCTGAATAGCGAAAGTAAACAATGCAAAACACACCCTGGCAAAAGTGTCGGAGCTGCCAGTAACAAACACAGTTCCATTAGCGTTGAATGCGCAACATAAGATTTGGTGATTTGTTGGGTGAACTTGAGCTGCACTGGAAGACGCATCACCACTCTTCCCTGGAATCAACACTTGAATTGGATTAATCGTAACTAAACATAACCATTGCAGTAAACATGTTTCAAGTAACTAACCAGGGGCAGCCTCTGGAGGTTTTGGTATATATATTCGTGGAGGTTGTTGAGAGTATCTAGCATCCCAAATCCTGCATGTCCCGTCGTCTGATGATCTGCAAACAAAAATCATGTGATAGCTTGAGACCATAAAACTGAAGCACATATAGAGGAAACCAATGGCGAGGTAATATTGTACAAACAATAGACAAAAAAAAAAACATCTTGCATGCACAATAACAATCAATGTTCAAGATGATGATGACAATTGGTGCACCCGAGTGACAATGTGCAAAAACACGTGTTGCAAAAAACACGTAATATATAGGTAGTGTACCAATTCGTTAATTTCAGAAAAAAGAACTATGAAGAAGAACCTAAAAACGGAATAGCTATCAAGAAGCAGTGGCATAACTCACACTAGTTTATAACTTTAAAAGCACAATGAACGAAAATCACAAAATAAAGCCCACCCGCATACTGTGTAACAAAACAACCAACTTCATAATACTGGATATTGCTTTACTATACATATTGTCAGTAACATCTGTAAACATGTGACACATCAGTTTTGGGAAAATGGCTTGTAGGAACATGTTTCACTGCTTCAGTTCAAGCATGTTCCTTACTGAACATGTAGACCAGGGAGCAATACGAACATGAGATGTTTCCCCTCAAATTGGTTCAGATTCCTTAACCAGACAAACTAAGCCTTAAGGTTTCCTCAGACACTACCAGCTTCAGCTTCAGACAGCTAAATCAGAAGGAACACAGTTGCTATAACATAGGCTGATACCAAATTCATGTCTTCATTTTCATTTCTACAACCAGTTTGCATGCAGCGACAAGAATATACATGCAGGCGTATATTATAGGGAAGAACACTCACGATAACAGCTGGAAGGCAGCACCAGGCCTTGGACTAAATGCAATGGCAGTAACAACACCTGTATGCCCCTTGAGCACGGAGATTGGCATTCCATCAGGCATACGCCACTGCATTGGTAACAGCAACCATTATAAAGATAAAAGAAGAAAATAGTGTTATCACATTTAGTTAGGAAGAACGAAAGCCAACGAACTTACCACCCTAATAACAAAATCATTAGATGACGATGCTACCACAGCATTATTGGAGTTCACCGCGAGATCAGTAATATCACCCTTGATTTGAAAAACAAAACAGAACCAACAGGGTAAGCTATCAACTGAAAGTTGTAAATATAAATATGAAACAGTAAGCAAAACTTACTTCATGACCACGGCAGCTAGCTAAACAGAATGCTGTTTCCATCGCCCAAATTTTAACAAGGCGGTCATCAGAACCAGTGACAACATAGCGTCCCGTGCGATCAAAAGTAGCTGCAGAAAAAGGACAAGCATGAAAGCAGCACAGAAGATGACCAAAAACAAAACAAGAATATCCTGACGACAAACTAAGATGATTCGGGAAACTAAAAGAAAACAAAGCAGCAGCTAAACTTGTTGAAGGTATAGAAAAGTGATGTTATTTAGAAAATTATCTTCTTATCTTTTGCTTCCCTTTGTTAGTTTTTGTTGGTTTCATCTCTAGCCTACCCCAACTTGCTTGGGACCAAAAGCCTTTGTTGTTATTGTTGCTGCTGCTGTTGTTGTTGGATGAACACAAACACAGCAAATCAACTAACCCATGAAAGTACAAATATTCAATCACTGTCTGTTTGCATCGGGAGGACTATTCGTAATGCTGTTAAAGAAAAGACCCCATAACCAACCCTCCTCATGAGCACCCTTAGGTTTTGTAAATATATGTAATTCAGAGAACATGAAAGTTCAACGGACCACAGTACACAGCATTTTGATGTCCCCTCAATCTCTTGATAATTTGCATCTTTTCAACAAGGGTAGATGGCTTCGCAATGGCATAACACGATGCACGTACAGACGGAGCTCGACGGTGCTTGGTAAAACCACCAATCTCTCTCAAACTTAGGCCATGAACTTGATCGGCCTGTATGTGCGGCCAACGAAGATAACTTGGCAACCTGGGAGTTTGTTTATCTTGTTTGGCACTATCAGCTGAAAGATTCAACAGTGCAAAAACACAACACATCAATATCAAAAGAAGAGGGGGGATATTTTTCCTCTAAAAAAAAGGGGGGGGGGGGGGGGGGGGGTGTCCAGAGCATAAGTCAAACTAAACAAAAAAAAAAAACTTACATGCTAGAAGTGAAAAGGAGTTGGAGCCAAGAAGTGTTGGGACATCAGCAGCATTTGGAGAAGCACCAGCAATAAAGCTGTGCGGATGGCAGGAATTAACCATCAGTTGCTTTAAAAGGTTCACCAAGTGGTCTTTACCAATGTGGGGGTACCTAAAAAACAAGACAAATGCTCAATGTCACGCAGTCATTTCCATAGAATAATGTCATGCAATCATTTAGAACTTTCCTGCTAAAAGGCGAAGGTCCATTTTATTTATGTCTGCAAAGTGTTATGGCAACTATTACATGCCAGTCAGGATAGCTGGGATTCAAAAATCAGGTCTTGACTAGTCAGAGAAGCTAAACACTGATATCAATTAGAAAATTTCGGCAGAAGCTTGGGCTGCTAGCTTCACAAGCGGTGCAGCTTTTTATTTGCCATTGCACTCGATAAACTGAAACCCTACCAAACAGGTTATGAATGACAACGAAGAAGCAAATCCACAAATTAATGATTAGACAATAGAGTAGTGTATTTGTACCTCTCGACTAACTTTTGGTAACCCAAAGGGAGTGATATGCCATCATCATTTTCTTCACCACTATGGAAACCACCACGTGAATACCAAGCATGGTATCTTCTAGGTAACAATTGATGCTCCAGGAGTTCATTGCACAGTACCCCAAAGGTTCGTTTAAATGGACCACGTGATAAAAAATGCATAATGAGGAAGTAAATTTCTCGCATATCAATTTCAACATCGGCTGGCATCACTGAATTCACAGTATTAACCTTCTCAAGTTCCTGACCTGGGAAATCCAGGTGGGGCATACTAATTGAGGGTGCATTACCAGAAGAGTGCTTTCCAAAAGACATTTCTACTACGCCACCTGGATCTGGAAATAATAAGTACAAGTATACACACATTAAATTACAAATAACGCAAAAAATTGAACAAATGAATGTGGAGGGAATAAGATTATCACTGAAGTAAATAAGTAACAAGAAAAAGCCTATAGTAACGATGCCTACATAAAAATTAGGGCATCTGGCAGCTGATTGGGAATCCCTAGGTGCTAGATGGTATCAGGCAACAAACCAGAGCACAGCACGTAGCACCTCATCAGTGATTTGGCGGGCCTTGGTGGGCTAGTTGGCTGGGTGGGATGGTGTGTCTCTTAGCGCCTAGGTGGACATCTTGGGTGATACTACATGTGGAGAAAATTAACATTTTCTTATGTACATCTCAGTTTAACTTCTCTACTGAAGTGACACGTGTGAATGGATTATGGAATTTCAGTGCCTTGCATACCAGCTTCACAAACCTATGGTTTCTCTGGTGTATAAGCACACAGTTAATTTGAAATCAAAGGCAGACAACTGGCCAGTCAACAGAACTATAATCTCTATCACGACATGCATCATGTTACAGTACAAATGTATCTTTACCCCAACTGGGAATGTGCATTTAAACTGAACTGTACAATTAAGCTACATGGATAGGTTTTTTCATCTTTTCATCAATATAGCTACTTGCGGCTGACAAATTGAGTTTAAAAGACACAATTACATAACCAATTGATATGCGATACAGGTTTTACAGAATAATTTATTGATAAAAGCAATCAAGCATATATCGCATGCCCCGAATTTATAAGTCATATTGTGAGAAAACCATTTCGGTAGCTAGTAAGCAAAGGAGACCTGGGTTCATGAAATTGGAAAGGGCACGAAATATAAAAACGGAGCACAGTAGCACACTATCGAAAGGTAATCAGGACATCCAAGCATCTAGGTCAATTTATATCAGCAACAATGTAGGCGTACTTGCCACTCGGCTGCTCAGCCACAACCTAAACCCTAGATATATATGCAATATCAGATTCAGGAGATCCATGAATCTAAGCATACAGTGATGCATGTATTTGTCCTGTCTTTTGCTAAACAATGGTTTATTGTCTCAAAATATTTCAATTGTCATATTTACATCCCTAGAATTCACAGCATTCAGTAGCCAACCAGATCCAATATTCAGGACAGTCAGCCATGGGCATCCAGCCAGTGCCTATAGGATTTGATATCATAATAAGGGTAAAATGAAACATAAAGTTGTCCTCAAACCTAGCAACAAACTTGCTAAATTCGACTCAGTTATATTATCCCGAACTCATAGCTCTAAGACATTTTTCCTAGACATGCCAAAACCATAACTGTCACATCCTCGGCAAGCAATTGGAAGCACCAACAGATTTAATCCTACCATCCGTGTTATGTAATCCTCGCAACCCACAATGGAGGCGCAGAGAAGTAGGAGATGGCACGCAATTCGAAGCAGGGGAGACAAGAAGCCGAGGCAAAGAGCCACCTACTAGTCGGCGAGCCCTCGGGCGACGCGGCCGTGGCAGCGCAGAAGCATGCCCGAGACGGGGGGCGCCTCCGTGGCGCCCGTGCGCCCGGAAGAGGGCACCTCCGGCGGCGGCGGGAGGTCGGAGGCAGCGGTCCGGTCGCGACCCTGCGCTGCGAGCCCTAGGTACAGTAGTGGGGAAGCTAGAGAGAGAAGACGGGGCTGTTGCTTCGCGGGTGTGTGATCCGGATTAGGCCGACGGGTGTCGCGTCGCAGGTTAATGGGTTACTCACGTAACGGGGTAGCGGGTTAACGGGGATAACCGTTGTGGTTGCGTTTAGATCAGCACAGCGGCGAGCGGCGCGCGGCGAAATCCAGCCACGGCGACCCGCCCTGCAGCGAATTCGAACAGGCGAAATCGGAGGGCACGGCCTGGCGCCTCCGCGGGAGGAACAAACCACGCACGCGTCACCATGAAGCCAAGGGAATCGGTGGACGAGAGGAAGGAAAAAGCCTACCGCCGGTCGATGCCGCCCGCCGGAGCCGCTCTCGTTCAAGCCACCGCCGCCGTCGGAGCGGCCACGAGAAGCAGCGGAGACGGCGGCGAACCCCCGGAACGGCTACGCCCAGAGAGCGACGAAGCGGAGCGAGAGAACGCCGAGTCGAGAGAGCCCGATCGGTCGAGAAGACGTACGGAGAGGGCACGGGCCAGAAGATGGAACGCTCTCGCTGGGCCCAACAAAGAGATCAATCGGCCCACAAAGCGAGCACAACTTTCCCCAAAACGGAGGCGGTCACAGGCTCACAGCCTCGCAGCTCTTTTTTTTTTTTTTTTTTTTCTTTTGGGTTTTAGGAAGTTGGGAGGGGAGGCCCCTACCTAAAATTTTCATTCCTCCAAATAAACATGAGTTAATTTCACAAAACCAAAATTCCATGTTGCAAGGCATGCAACCAGTTCGATGCTGAAACCACAAGGTCACATGTCAGAGTACATAGAGCCAGTAAGGATGACAGTGGGCTCTTCCATTTGTGCTAGTTTCAAAAGTTCTTTGCAACGGAACCAAATAAAATTAACTCAATAAACAAAGGAAAAACAAAAGGCATGCAGGGATGCAGAAATGCACAGGCTCACAGCTCGGCCGGGTCTTTTGCCGAGTAGCAACGACCTTACTAATTAAGCTACATTCCTTGCAGAAAATAAACAAAATAAACCCCGTTACACAGTTACAGGCTTGTCGGGGGGATCGAGTCTCTAAGGTAATATGTAATTGCGGTAGAAAGCTTTCTAAAAAAAATAGTGAGTTAACTAGTTAACTACCACATTAAATTGAGTCTAATTATATTGCGTGAATCATATTGTTGCCACTATTAACAGTATAGATTAATAAAGTTTATGGCATAATTAAAAATTCAGTTATTTCTTTTATCTGAAATGGAAAGTTTGTTTCTTTTTTATAGGACGTATTAGGATTTAAGAAAGTCTTTCAAACTATGTTATATATTAATTCATACAAAACAAATATTTACAACCTGATATGTGAGAAATTATTTATGCATATTTTCTGCACTAATCATGGACATTATAAGTTTTGGTTGTTTATCAATCATTTCAATAATTGACCTTTTCCAATATTGTATGTATACTAATACGCACTATATTACGAAGTGGTGGGAGTATGAGATAAAATCATAACTAGAATATAGTGGTAGGAATCAGCATAAGGCAATTTTCCTCCAATGAAAATAGCATGTAAGAAAATAATAGCTAACTTATATACATCTAACGAAAGGAAATTACCACATTGAATTCAAGATGAAGTGTGACTAGCTAATAAGAACATTAGAGGTTTCATAAACTATACAACAATAGAACCTAAGAGGTACAGCTTTTTTATATAAACAAAATATCGATGCTTTCATGTATTTCTGGACAGAGATTTTTTATTTCAGATGTTGTTTTGTTTATGTTTTCTCTGAAATGAGGATGCAACAACAGTACTGCTGGTTCATGTTCAGGGATAACCTTTTTTTTTCTTCTTCATTTGTCCATTCTTCTTAAGACTTTGTGCTTCCACAGTTTTGGATAATCCTTTGCATTTGTAGTAGAAAAAAGCACGGTAAGATATACTGATGCTAGTCATATAAGTTTCTTTGTTTTCCAAGCCAACATATCTACAATGTAACATTAACCGGCACCCATTTCCAGCTGTTCGATCAACTTCATCTGTCCATCAGTTGGCTGTCCCCCTTCGCTTCCTCGCTCCATCTCGATCTAAATAACATCTCTTTCTGATTTTTGCTGGATCCAAGTTATGTTTCCATCTTAACTGTTATACCACACAAGCAAGCCCGTTCCGATTTGATCCACACAAATACCGAATGCAACTCAAGGGTAGCCAATGTCATAAAAAAAACTTAAGGAATGCAAAACAAACTTTGAATGATCAGTTTGCACATGCACTAGAGCAGGGAATTATGTTACAGTTAAGAGAATGACTAAACTTTTGCATTTTTTTATTTTATAAATCTGCACATAAACAGTTAATATGAAAGTAAGGGAGTGGGAGAAGACACTTTTACAACTTGCCAATTTATTTTGGCTGTACACCTTGCTTAATCCCTTTCAATTCTGCTCCACGCAGAAGATGCGCACAAAGAATTGCGAGGGGGCATTAAAACGTTATCTTGATTCAGCCATCATCCTAGCACTCAACTACTAGCGTCCTTGTGTCTCAGCATGACTTGTAAAAGCTATATCGTATATTTCACTGTACTTATCGACAAAGTGGACTTCAAGACCTTCTTTGACATTAGAAGCGAGCTCGTCAAAGTCCCTTCTATTTGCTGACGGCAATATGATTGTCTTTACCCAGCTTCTCCTAGCAGCGATGGTTTTCTCCTTCACCTGTTTAAGAGACAATGTCAATACACCTGAATTCAAAAGACAAACCATGTACATATACCATGTCAATTATATCCAAGAGAACGCGCAAAGCAAAAGTGTGAAAAGCATACCCCTCCAATTGGGAGAATTCGTCCAGTTAGAGTTAATTCGCCAGTCATTGCCAAGTCTTTCTTGACAGATTTGCCCATGGCTAAGGATAACATCGATGTTACCATTGTGCATCCAGCACTTGGTCCATCTTTTGGGGTGGCCCCTGCAGGAACATGCAGATGCAGCTTTGTCTTCACAAAAAAGGTATTATTTGGTTCTTTCTCCAACAAAACAGCTCTACAAACTGTATGAGCAATTTGAGCACTCTCTTTCATAACATCTCCAAGCTGGCCTGTCACTACAAGTGTCCCCTTGCCTTCGCTAATTTCCTCAACTTTTGCTGTCTCAATATACAAGGTCGAACCACCCATAGCATTCCAAGCTAAACCCATGACCACTCCAATAGGTGTCTGATCATATATACGCTCTGCTTGGAATACAGGTTTCCCAACAAAATCACCCAGATTCAATGCATCAACAACAACTTTCGCCACAGGCTTGTCTACAAGCACTTCCGTAGTACTGTGTGTGCTTTCATTGACCTAAAAAAAAGGGAAAGAGAAGCTTAATTAGAGCAATAAGAAACATAAATCAGTCAAACTGATGCTAGTTAAGACATGCTCTTTGGCAATTTAAACTGTTGAAGGTTATATCTTAGAAAAGATAATCAACCACAAATGATGACACTATACTATTGGACATGGTAACTAACAAAATCAGTACCATAAAGGTTATCAGAAATAATAGCCTTATTAGCATATCAATACTTCCAACATGGGAAAGTTGACACTTCATCAGGAGGTTTAGTGAGTATCATCGTAAACGAAAAAAATTATTATACCTGTAGCTCCAGTCCGACTAGCCATCAGTGCATGACCTTGTCAGAAATCAAGTGCATTGTGGCCCAGCATAGCTATTGAGCATTTATTATAATAAAGTGTGCAATATTATTCTCATCTAAAGGAATAATAACATCAAAAGCCAGTCGTATTACCTCTAGTGTGCTAGGAGTACTAAAGATTTTAGGCGTCTCTTCTACAGAAATTTCATGAGGAGCTTCATTTGAACGCTTATTGGGGTCAACTTCTGATATCGTTGTTAAGGGCACCACATTAACATTCTCAAGAGAAGAATCTGTTGGATTCACATCCACTGAAGCATCTTCTGCAAGAGAGTTCTTCGAGTTCTCATCTTCTACTTTTGTTGCTTCCAATACTATGACATCTTGAGGTGGCTCATTTGATACACCTTGACGAACAAGTTGCAGAGCTATCTGCAAAGATTAATTGGGATGATAAATTAACAGTTCTAATATCAGTGAAAAGGATGCAAAATAACCTTTTCCTATAACAAATTCAAGATTCATGTCAATGACTGGTTAACTGGTCCCCCCTTCGGTATATTCTTCAGACAAAAATTGAATGATGAATTGTGGGGCCTGTCAAGACTGAATGCAAGTGGCACATACACCCCGCATCCAAAATCCGCTTACCGCCCAGTCCCCACGTGCGGCAGGCACGCGCATGCACATAGCACCCTTCTTACACTTTCGTCCTCGCTTCATGTGAAGGGTTAGCCCGGAGGTGCTATGCTTGGAACCAACAAGGGTTAGATGATGAACCTCATCCACCTAACAAACCATGTGGGACTATTCCCATAATCACATCACTTCTGAGTCATTTGGGCCGAAACTACTACAGGCTACAAATGGCTGGGGTACTACAGTCACCTTCCCTTAAGGGCTGACACCCCAGCAACACACCGCATATCCGATAAGCGGATACCCAAGATCTTCCCTCGGTGCAATAGCCATGCATGCCCCCTCCACAGGCACGACACGCATTCGCACATGCAGCAAGAGTCAGCTCTGAGTACCAAATGCAACACCCAGCGTCTAAATTCCGCTTACCACCCAACCCTCACAAAGGGCATGCACGCCCATGCACATAACACCCATTTTACACTTTCGTCCTCGCTTCATGTAAAAGGGTTCCCGTAGGTGCTATCCTTGGAACCTACAAGGGTTATATGCTGACCCTCACCCACCTAAACAAACAATCTGGGACCATTCCCATGACCACATCACTTTTGGGTCACTTGGGCCGAAACTACTACAGCGGGCTGGGGTGTTACACATACATGAGCTGTTAAACAATAGCTTCTACTGTTTTCCAGAATCCAGACAAGCATCAGATACAAAAGGATGTCTCAATATTGTTGACAGAGGCAGCACTTACCTTCCTGTAGATTTTTTCAATCTGTTTTTGAAGGTTCCGAACACCAGCTTCCCGGCAGTAGTTTTCAATAAGAGCAAGAAGAGCTTCATCTGTAATCTCAACCTGTGCAGTGCGCAACAATTTAACTGTTAAGAAACTACCAGTACATAAACAAAAACAAGGCAGAAGTAGCTCCCAAGTGCATTAGATTACATGTGTCTACTTTGTGCATATCTCTATCTCTCTCTCCTCCTTCACTCCTTAATCCTTATTGTTTCCTGTGTCTGTCACCTTTTCCACATCTTCTCAGTTACAGTGCCCAAACCGAGGACTATCTACATTTTGAAACGAAGGGAGCACATGATAGCATACCCTGACCTTTTTTTTTTTCAATTTTCATTACTTTACAATCCTTTTAGTTGTAAAGAATACCTTCATGCTATCACTTAAAAGCCTTGTAGTCAGGCTATCAATAGCTTGTGCGTTTGGCTGTGCTCAATGTCAAGGCTTACTACTTGTGCTCTATGTTACACGGATACTTCCGAACACCCACGTATCGGATACTGATACTCCTCCGATATGTATCGGACGTGTATCGCAGATATTTATTATTTTTAAATAATTTAAATGATTCCGATACTTGGTTGACACCTTGCCGACTCTTTAAAGATACCTCCAGCCCTGACCTACCCTCATTCGACTCATAAAAGCACCCTTTCCAGGAATAAAACGACCCATGATCCCATCCTCCCTATTGTCTTTAGGTAAAGACGTCGTCGCCTGTTGCTGCAAACCTAGAAACACTAGATGCCAGCCATTGTCCTCCTCCTTCTTCATAAGGAATTGCATACGGATGCATTATACTCAACCTTCTAGGTAATTGCATTTAGTTTTAAGTAAAAAATTGAAATATTATACACACACACACACACACACACACACACACACACACACACAGAAAATATATATATATATATATACAGGCGTATCGCCGTATCGGTGTTTTTGAGAAAATGCCGTATCGCGGTATTGCGACATCGCGTACCGGTACCGGTATCGCCGTATCGGTGTAACATAGCTTGTGCTTCGCCTGTGTTAGACTGGTTCCTATGCAACCTTTGTAAAGTAGCAAGTGAATAACCTTTTCATGTTGATACATTTTCAATAGCGATCACCCTCATTGTTCTCAAAAGAGTCCACAAAAGCATCATTTACCTGCTGAGGCTTGATGCCAGAAGCCTCCCTTGTGTTTTTTTCTAGGTAGTCCCTAGCAATGTGCATCTTTTCGTCAGTAATATAACCGGCAATAGCAATTATCTCCATCCTGTCCATTAGAGGACTTGGTATCATCTCCACAACATTTGCAGTGCAAACAAACAGAACCTACATACATAAAGGCATGAGTCAACTCATAGTAAAATAACTCAATGAAATATTAATTGGTAAAAGATTCTCAAAATAGTTTTAAAGAATGGTGGCGACGTGCCAATTGTAGAGTTGACAGAGGCAAGAGGAAGAGCCTAAACAGTTTAATTTTACTCGTTGCATGGATGTTATGGAAGCACCGAAACCGGTGTGTGTTCGATGGGATGCAGCCACAGCCATCAGTGGTTCTCCGAGAGATAATTGATGAGGCCCGTCTATGGAGGATGGCTGGGGCAAAGAGATTAGCTGAGATCATGCAGCCTTGAGCTAGTGGTAGATGCAGGAGGTTTTAAACAAAATCATAGGCGCGCATGTAACATAAAGACTAAACCCAGCCAGGGAATGGCATTGTACCCAATACTATTTTCTTCTTAATATAATGACGCGCAGCTCTCCTGCGTGTTTGAGAAAAAAAAAGATTCTCAAATAATAAAATCAAAATGATTTACTAAAATTTATTTAGTGACGGCAATAACGGTAAAATATGTTCATGAGATTTAGTAAACAAGTTGTTTATACAGTGCTCCTTGTCATGCTACGTTAATGATATTTTGATGCAAACGAGCTCATAGCATAGGGGTTGTGATGCTTTAGTAGCACCTCTAGCTCCTGGGTTACCCCCATGGGAGTGAATTTATGAGCTGGTTAAAAAAGGTCACTCGCTTGTTCTCTTGGTCGGCGGGTGAACCGACATGTGGTGGGATGGCCATTGTATAAGGAGTTGCTAGTGGGCTGGGCCTCAAAGCATGGATTAGGCCCAAAACACAAGGAACGACAGCCCCATGTATGAGGGGGACCAGCTTTCCTGACCTGTCTGGGCTAGGCTCCGGTTGAGCTCTTCTTAAATGAAATACAGATTAGGGACTACATCCTCTAGATAGTGAGTCGTGTTTAAATTTATCCATGGCGCGAATGTAAAGTAAAGTGTGTGGGTGTCCCCGTTTTGTTGTCTTGGTTGTACTTCGGACCAGCTTTTTCTCTCTTCTAATACAAAGATACCCAACTCTCCTGCGTGTTCGAGAAAAAAGTATTATGAAATAACGTGGGGGCAGGTTTTTTCCCCACTGTCCGAGTTAAAGATATTTAGATATACATCATCTGAAGAGTGGTGTTTAATTATTTAAATATTCATTCTTTTCAAGCTAAAGATTGAATCCCTCATCTTTCATCGTTTTGTGACCATTTTGCCCCTCTTCTTCTTACTTATCTTTTTATTCACTCATTGTACATGAAGGCAACTGATGTAGACATCCCTGTAATAACAAACAGATCCAAGCCAAGCATGCAGCCTCCACAACATATCCCCAACAGGTGAGCAGGATGCCTCAACCACAACCGATGCCCTGTCGTGGTGGCGGATGAGGGAAACCCAAAGGTGGCATGAGACATAGCAGCGTGGTCTGAGGTCCAGGCTAGGCTTGTTCATTTTTATGGGCTTAGTTAGATTTTAGGCCTTCGGAAAACAGGCCAAAGCTGAGTCTGGCACAACATGGTTGGGACTGGGGCAGAATTCCAAAAGAAAATGAAATGATTAAAAAAATAACTAATCAGCCGCTGTCTGCGAGGGGCAGTTCCGCTGAAGTGAAAGCAGGGACAAACAAGGCGAGAGGACGGATTATCAATAAAGGTAGGGCCAATTGCATCATTGACCCTCTTTTGAAGGCCAATTGCATGTCTGGCCTCGTTTTCCACGTTTTGCGTATTTGACCCCGATTTTTGAAATCGAAGCAAACACTTGACCCTATTCTGTTAGAGGTCATTGATGGTGTGAAGTCCACCGTAAAAAGACCTCCGTACCCTCCCAGCAGCTCTCCCTATCCCTCTTCCTCTTCCTGCAACCTGCGTTGACCTCCTCCCTTCCTGCTTCGTGCAGCAACCGCGCCCCCACCATCTCTCCCAGCAGCAGCTGCGCCTGCAGCCCCACTGTCTCTCCCAGCAGCAGCTGACGCCCAGCACCACCAATCCCCTAGCAGCAAGCGTGCGCCGCCCCTGTGACGTGTCGCGCGCGACCGTCCCTCGCCAGACAAGGTCATGCCGGAGCTGGATGAGGGCGAAGAGGAAGGCCGCAATGGCCGCAGTTCGATTTGCGATCTCGCGGGCCGCCTCGCTCCATGGAGAGCTGGAGAAGTCGTGCGCGCAGCCGTAGAGGCGCCGACGCCGGCAGACGCGGGCACCAGGACGGTCGGGCAGGCTACAGCCGTCATGCCGGTCGTGGCTTCGTCCCTCGCGTCGCCTCCCCCCTCCTCCCTGTGAGCCCCAAGCTAGGGTTAGGGTTCCGGCGCCTCAGCCATGGCACCATGTCAAACAGAACAGAGAGGAGGGGTGACGGGAGAGAGAACAGGTAAGGGAAGAGAGTAAGGGAGGGCACTTTGGTCTTTTTCCTTACCCTTCCATTATCCTTTTCTTTCTTTTATTTTATTTTAATCCTCAAAATCGGCTGTTGGTAACGGAGTTACAAAAGAGGGCCAAACGGAGGTTTCAGTTTGAAAAAACAGGGTCAAATACGCAAAACGTGAAAAACGAGGTCAAACATGCAGTTGGCCTCCAAAATAGGGTCAGATATGCAATTGGTGTTTTTTTTTAATGGTGTGTGTGAGTGTTTTGTTTCTATAAACTTTTACCTTGTTTGATGAAATGGCACATAGCTCTCCTGCTCATCCGAGGGTAAAACAGGATCAATTATGATTTATGTAGGTTAAATCAGGAGGGGCTAAGATTGTGCAGAAAGGCTGCACGCCAGCATGAGAGGGGGTCACTGTTTCTTTATGCCTCAGCTTCCATTAGTACCATTCGCTATGCACACATCTTGGAAACTCTCTATCCTATTTGGTACACGGGAGCCAATACGCACCAGTATTTTCGAATCTAAAATTCTCTACATTTTTTTTACGGGAAAACAGTAGGAGAGGTTCCCACTGTGCTTTATTAAAAAACAAAACCCAAACAAGAACACTGTACAGGAGAAAAACAGAAACCAAAAGATAAGAAAGGCAACCAAAGACTAAGAGCTAATCTTTACAATTAGCAGTATAGTATCCATCCAGTGAAGGACTAATTCTCTATAAGCTGCTAGGATTCGGTTGCAACTCATCTATGAACATTTTCCTCCATCTCTGAAATGACGGAGTTGTCTCTTCAAAATCAAAATTCTCCACATTTACTGTGTTACTGTTGCTACTAAATTATTTCAGTTTCAGTTAGGAATAACCAGAAAACATTGAGTACACATTTCGATTAAAAGAAAATCACTTATCAGTGTAGGGGCCCAACCTTGGATAGATCAATAGGAACATCAAGATAGTGATCAAGAAAGTTGGCATTCTGTTCAGGATCAAGAAGCTCCAATAGTGCACTTGCTGGATCACCTGAATGCCCTCTCCCTAGCTGGAAGCAGGAAAGAACATAAACGATCAAGAAAGGTAGCATATAGTAATCTCAATTACTATTTTGAACATGAATGTTTGCCGTTTGAGGTAAATCTAGTTACCACAGAACAATATATGGCAGCTAACGATATTAAGTTCCTAAAATGAAACAATAAGTAAAACAGGAAAATTGCTGATGTAAATGAATACCTTGTCAATTTCATCAATCAGAACTAAAGGGTTTGATGTTCCGACTGATTTCAAACATTGAACCATCTTCCCTGGCATTGCCCCAATGTACGTCCGTCGATGACCCTAAGGTGGTTTGAAAATTTTACGCGGGTTGTAATCATGACCTGATAAAGACAAATCATGAATATTTACACATAATACACCTTGATTTCTGCTACATCAGCCAAACCTCCAACGGAGAATCTGTAGAACTTCCGGTTTAAGGCTCGTGCGATTGAACGTCCAATACTAGTTTTACCAACTCCAGGCGGCCCAGAAAGACATATGATCTTACCTGCAGTACGAATGGAAAAAATTATTAATGCCACAGAAGATAAGAAGAAATGCTACAAATAAATTGGGCTACTCTACTTAAAAGGGATTACAAGCCTGACAGATATCCAAGTTCTCAATTCTTTAACAGCGGGAAAAAAATCACCTGGCACAAAGTGTTGATGCTGATAATGTGCTTTACAGGAAAAGAAAAGCGGACTAAATAATGGAATAAATCTGGAGGAATTGTAAAACATAAATTTCCAGCAACGAAAATGGTGTTCAATCAACATTGTGACATAAGAAAAATTATGTACTCCTTGCAATTGAGTATCAGCATACATTTAGTGGCTTTATAAAGGCTGTAAATCAACAAATAGATAATAATAAAACGCAATCAATATAACACCCAGTTTGAAACACAATGAGACAGAGTAATCAAACCTTGTGAACTTCCTCTTAACTTTCCAACTGCAATGAATTCCAATATTCTTTCTTTGACATCAGTTAGGCCATAATGATCTTCATCAAGAATACGTTGAGCGTGATGGACGTTAAAGTTTTCATCACTAACGTAAGGAAAACAACCGTAAGGACAAATCTATCCATCCAATAGGTTTACAAAAATAGACAATGCGAACAAACCTGTAATCCCCCCAGGGCAACACTGTTAGCCAGTCTAAATAATTGCGGGTTACACTAAATTCACTGGAGCTAGCTTCCAGTAACTGAAGCTTGGTGAGTTCTTCTTCGATGACTTGTAAAACATGAGGAGGACAATTGCCTTTTTTCACTTTAATCCTTTCCCTAAATTTTTCTGCAAAAGAGCAAATGAAAAGTGGATTTTAGTGCCTGATGTTTATCAGAAGTGGATTTCGAGTTGGCACAACAAAGTGGTGAAATTTAAGAACAAACCTGACAATGCTGTTTTGTCATCTGTCTCCAATCCTAGCTCCTGCATACATCAGATGCACTATTTAACAAGGTAGAAGCTCACACTTGATCATACTAGGAGTCAATATACTATCATGACATACAATGTGAAATTAACCAAAGAAGAAAATCAGCGATGGTGTATATCAAACATGAATCCAGAATAAACTACCAAGCATGATATCACATATCAAGAACCAAGGTAGCATGCCAAAACTCAATATAGTTCACTATCTTGATCATTGATGCAAGTTGCACATGCATAATGAGAACAAAGAACATCATCTGCTGCAATACCTTCTTAATTGCTTTAAGTTGCTCATTCAACAAATAACGCCGCTGGTCTCCTGTTATTTTTTCTTCAATTGCTTTTGCTATAGATTGCTGAGACAACATTTATATAAGTATCAGAAAAGGCACTTCGAATATGCTTGTCTATGTTTATGTCAACATTATCAATTACCTGTAACTTAGTAATCTCCAACTCCTTTTTTACTAACTCAAGAGTCAACTTTAACCGCTTGCATACCTGTTCTCAAATTTGCATGAGTTGGAATTTCGGAAAACAATAGGTAAATGGAATGAATGCCAGGAAGGTATACGGTAATTAAACTGATCAAGTCATCATTCTGAAAGATACATTACTAAAGGTTTATATCTGCAAGCATAACTGTGATTCCACTGTCCAAACTTTAGGGTTGGCCCAGAAGAGGATGTACCTCCTTTTCAGTTACACATGGACACATTATGTTGAATTTTACAAGGTCAGAAACGCTAGACATGTACTATATTTTTCTTTGACTTAAGAAATTTCCACTGTGTCTCCTTTTATTAGAAGGAGCCACAAGTAAAGTGGTCACAGTTCACGGCACTCCCTGACAGCTTTTTCTCGTCAGGTTTACATGTTGATATCTGGTAACAAATCCAGATTGAGAGATCAAAAGAAAGAATGCCAGCTACTGATTATATGTAATCAATGAAAACTATTGGTAATAATAGTAGCAAGTAGTAAATTGTATGCCAATTCAACGTAATCTGAGAATATGTAAGGTTTTACACGTGAACAAACTGCCCTCTTGTGCACTCTGGACCTCAACAACACAGTATGACAATGTGACAACGAAAACTTATGCAGAGTATCAGAAAAGTATATGTATGCAGGAACATGGAATATGACGATGCGTTAAGAAAAGGAAGGAGAAAAAAAAGAGCCTCAGGAAGTCAGGATAAGGACACTTACATCTAGCTCTTCAAGTACCTCCTGACAAAGCAATTTGTTGGCGCCTGAAATAGCAGCACCAAAATCTGCTAGTCTTGGGTAATTGAAATCACCCATATGCTGGAACCCCCCAAAAAATAGCATAATAGCAATGAGAAATCAAGTCAAACATGTCAGGCAAGGGAGAAGTGCTGGCAGAAGTCATAGCCCAGTAGTGGCATGCCAGAATGACAATCAGGAAACAAAAAATAAATAAACTAAAAACATATACATTTAGTGACGCCACATATCCTGTGGTACCGATGCATGGTGGTTATCACTGGTCATAGTGGCTTGTATCTTGTTTATACTTTTAATTATAATATGAAACATCAGAACGATTGTGTCTTTAATGGGGTGCAGCCTAACATTTCTTTTGTGCTGCAGACAATTAGCAACGAGTGCGCTCTTTGGTGCTTGGCGGGTGCCTCGCGGCTGCAAGGGCTACTCCTACGGTCGCACAATCCAACTCCTTACCATTCCTGTATTTTTTTTGAGGTGGTGCGTCTGAAATGATTTGACGCTTCTACATAGGTGTGAGTATGCTTTGCGGAGGGGGGGACTAGACCCTTTATTGTGTCCTTTCTTCGAGAAAAAAAACTATATATGAAAAATAAAAGCACAGTAAGACTAATTTTCTGCCATTGCCTCATACTAATTGATATGGATCGACTCGGGGCCTCAGCCCAACGGCACAAGAAGAGAGAGACCTAGTCTTCTTCTTCCTTGCCTACCTTCTACTCTACCCTTCTACCCTCTTTATAAAGACTTAGGACCCCTAACCCTGGACGCCGCTGGCCCATAAGGCCCAGCTGGCTGCCCATAACACTAATGAATGATAAAACAGTGGTATAACATGGCACAAACCTTTGGGCTCTATGAAAAATAGCATAAAATCATTCAATGCAACGCAAACATTCAAATGACATACAAACATTACTTACATACACTTAAATAAAGCACTTGAAGTGCACTAGAGGTAGGTTATGTAAGCAAGGCAACCTGGGTATAGGTTTGAACTTGATCCTTCCAAAGGGAGTTTGTCCTAAGAACATCCCTTAAAGTTGATATAACTTCAAAAGACGTAGCTTTTATGACATCATCATCCTTATCGTAAGGTTTTTCCTGCAGAATGGAAGATTGGTATAAAGTAATAAGAATTGAAGGATTTTTGAAACTGCACAGCATTACATAGTTGGTGCCAAAAGATGGTATACATCAATAACAAATTTAAAATAGTATTTGGTTTAGCAAATCATGCAGATTCCATTTGAATGGCCCAGGAATAGGGAGAGATTGGGAGGAACTTCATAGTAACATAGTGGCTCACAGCCCTTGTGAAGCCAACTTAAAGTAATGTGTGTGTTCTACCATATATTACCTGTATTGTTTTTTTTTCGAATAATTACCTCTATTGTTTAAGTAAGCAACTACTATTTTCAGCCAGACCCAGAGTTTTCTTTATTAGAAAACGAAATACAATTTCCATCTGCCTCTTCAAGAGAAAAAAAAACTTCGATTGTTTACATTGGAGTTTATATTATTGTTTCAAAAGGATATAGAACACTAATCTTAATTGGCAGGGATGTATAGTTGAAAGGGTTTTTGATCAGTACTCCCTCCGATCCAAAATATATCACTTTAAAAACACACTCTATCCAAAATACAATTTATTTTACAGTTTCAAAGGAAAAATTTCCACTTCTTTACGACATGCCCTTATTGCACTAATTTTTCATTTACAACGACCATCAGCCACTCTAATTAAACGCTCAAGTGTCAGTTTATAGTGGTAAACATGGCCATTTCACGCACCCTTACACTTAATTCTTGTGTCCATGTCAAAGATGACACATATTTTAGATCGGTCAGGGTACATCAAGAACTATTTTAAGGAGAAATTGTAATATGTATGGTGTAAGTACCTTTAGGTGATCAACTTTAACAGTAAGTGGGTCCCCTGCAACCTGTATAGTTATATCTTTTTTTATTAACATTCAACAGCAAAATTCAAGAGGTATCAGGGAAACTGAATAGGAGGTTGTCATGTGTCTGACCATCTCAGTTATCCGTAAACGACGGAGACCGAGTAGCACCACCAGATCCCCTTGGATGCTTGTGATCTACCGAACCAATTGTAAGAATATGTCAATAATAAACGATTGAAAGATGCTACCCATTAGCATTTTTTATAACGCTACCCACTAGCCTTGGAAAGCGCCAAGTACCTGTGCAAGGGTGCCAACATCATGAAGACGCTTCAACAATTCTTTTCCTTTCAGATCATGAATACCTTTCACTGATTCTGAACTGGACGCAGCATTAGGGTCAGTACCTTCATCATCCTTGACAAGAAAAGCCCCAGCATATGGGATAGATCTTTTGCGGTTTTCAATTAAAGCTTGCAAAAGCCTTGGGTTCTGTTGGAAATAAAGTGCTATAACATAAGCAGGAAGACACGAGATTATAGAACAAGGAAGATGCGGTATGTGAGAAACTGATTTGTTTCTTGCAAAATAATTACCTTGACATAGACTGGCATGTGAAATCCTGGAAATAGTGGTTGATTAAGCAGAGGTAAAGCTATGACCTATTTGGCAACGCCACAAGAATGAAATGAGAAAAGAACATGATTAACAAATAGAATAATACAAAATATTCAATAAAGAGAATGCTTGTTTGCTGAAGTAGATCCATAGTTCATTTTCCTAGAATCAAAATAAATTATACTATAAAACATTGTCAAACCAAAAGTGCCTCAAGGCGTTAATGAGCATTTTATTATCTGATAAAATCAGACCTCAAGTAATCTAAGTAGAAAAAACAGACACCTTTCTTTCTAATAGTAAAATATTCACATATGCTATAAGCAAAGGTTTTTAATTCTCAGAGTCGCGGACTACAATCAAGTAGTCAACATACTGTTTTAACCTTTTCATTGAGTATATTGTCGGTAACATTTCCAAGGCAATTTTAATCTACTCCACAAGATACAATAAAATGGAAGCTTTGTCCATTGAGCATATATGTCAACATCATCCTTCTCGTAGCATCTAGAGCTCATCTGTTTAAATACTGATTTCTCCCGACAGAAAAGAATATGCACTACCAGTTGGAAAAAGGTTGTATACAATGCTGTGAAACTTCTATGGGCATTTAGCAAATAATAAAACAGTTTGATCCCCAAATTCTATATGGATTTAGGAAATACACAGCCTGTGCAATAGACACTTTCTGAACAATTCAAAAATACTACTCTCACATGGAAACTGGAATAACCTGCACACAGCCTACTAAATTGCCTGTTGAAACGTCAGCAGAAATGCATGTTTGTTTGTCGACAAGTTTCTCCCCACAAAAGAAAAAAATTAAGTAATGACCTACGTATCATACTAAGACTGATCACTGTTCATATCAATAATATAGTTTTAATGTTTTCGGTTTCCACGAACTAAAAATTTAAGTAATGCTAATCAATGAAACATCAGGTTTCAAAAAATCATACGGCTGAACAGAATTCCCTAAAATGTAATCTTCGATAGCCAATCCAATATCGCAAGTCCAAAGCAATGAATTCCTCAAATAATCCGAACGAATGAATGATGCAGAATGCAGACAACTCAACGTAAGAGGGCACGTACAGTGTGGCAGTCCTCGGGCCCGGGCGTGGGCGCGATCGCCGAGGAGACCTTCTCCCCCTCGCCCTCCTCCGCACCAGCCGCCTCCGCCCCTCCTCAGTGGAAGACGCAGCCTCCAAGCCGCTGCCGGCGGCTGCGTCGGAGTCGAGAGCAGAAGCACGCCCTCCTTTCTGGCACCGGGCTTCGGCCCTGAGCGCCCTGAGAAGCGGCGACCTGGCCTCGGCACCCGCCACCGCAACCCGGGCCGGCGCAGTCATCGCCCGTGGCCTTTTGGCGGCGGGCCACGCGGGGAACCTGGAGGCGGCCGCGGCGCGCAGCATTGAAGCCGGAGAGCTGGAAGGAAGAAGGCTTGACGGGCGTTGTTGTGATCAGGACGATCAGTTTGCGTTTCTTCAGGTGGTTTAGCTTGGGGAGAAGAAAATAAACCTCCTGAAGCCCCTTTCGGTGTGAACATTTTCAGGTTGATGTAGATCAGAATTTGATTTTTTTTTTTTTGCGACAACAGAATTTGATTTTTATATATGTTGGAAATCATACTTTCAAATGGCTTCAACAATTTTCCAGAAAGAAAAATAATCTTTTCAATTTCATTTCATAACACTCAAACTGTCATTATGTCATTTTAATTGTTGTTTACAAAATTCCTATATTTATTACGGTGGGGATAAATTTTCTTGTGAGCAAATTGGTTCACCATTGTATTATCAATCAATTTTCAACGGTAGGTTTTTAGAGAAGACAAAACAAAATTATTTGTCGGTGGCAAAATAATGTGAATCGTCAAATGCTCCAGCGATACTCAAGCGTGGGTTAACAAGGAAATGCTTTATGTCCTTTGGATAACCAACAAAGAAAGGGAGATTTGAGAGAGAAGCAAAGGATAAAGGCTTTCATGCCTTCCACTTGGTTCAAGTTTCAGCTAGACATATTCCTATAGTGTTTTCGAACTAGGTCTCAGAAGAAACCACGCACTCAAATTCACTTAAATAAGGATCGAGATAAACTCAAATGCGCATGTCTCATCCTTGGATGATGATCTCTTTTTGCATGTATAGCCCCAATTTGAGACGTTTCAGATAGGCGGTGGTGCTTCGTAGAATATTTTTTCAGTCTGAACCTGGAACAGAAACGGACCCAGCCCGAACAGCCCATCAAACTTTCTTTTTTTTTCAATGCCTGTTTGCCCAGTAGCAATAACAGCACA